>JASDQU010013418.1:50121-74531 GCA_032191745.1 Picea mariana | reverse complement strand
ATTTACTTCTTATCAACCATGACAAAACAATAATGAGTCATATTTACATCAAACACTATTGGGTCCATTACCCAAAACTTTGTGCTACGGGTCTTTCTTCAAAGGTTGACATCAATGACAACCAACCTTAATCAACACATTATTCTATTGGGTTTCACATCGGATCACAATCCTCCTTCCTCCTTCCCTCATCTTATATACCCATCTCTCAATTCCAATGCAACATTCCATTTCAAGGACTATTAAATGGGTATGGTAGTTATACAACAATTTCACTTCTTATATTATTACCATAACATTTTTTTATCAAGTGAGATTTTTTTTCTAATAGATCCATCTTAACTCCATATCAAATAACATTCATAATAATCATTAAGATGCAAAATCTTCTTTTTACTTTTGTTTTTAAATTAAACCAAAGTTTAAAAAATAACTTAAAATGTAGATCTCTCCATACTTACAAAGATTATAAATTTAAATATAATTTATAAATATAAACATTACACTTCTATTTTTAATTTGTTTACTTTTTGAAAAATATTTATTGAACATACTTATTCACATGTTATATTGACATTGTACTTATAAAGTATGTTACATTAAAATTAGACAAAAGGTTACACATTTCCTTAAAACTATATAACAAGTTGCATTAATCTTCAACAAGTTAGTTTTCACTAGTGAATCTCCCCTCATATCAAGGTAAAAATAAAGAGAATATAGTAGCAAGTGAGAAAGAAAAGGGCTCGCACACCATTAAGACTAAATCGATGATGAGTTGCAACGATGGATACTAAACATTTATTTTTCATTGCATTAATCTTCAACATGTTCATTTTCACTGGTGAACCTCCCCTCATCTCAAGGTAAAAATAAAGAGAATAGAGTAGCAAGTAAGAAAGAAAAGGGATCGAACGCCATTAGAATAAATCGATGATCAGTTGCAATGATGGGTACCAGACATTGATTTTTCATTGCATTAATCTTCAACAACTTCATTTTCACTCGTGAACCTCCCCTCATCTCAAGGTAAAAGTAAGGAGAATAGAGTAGCAAGTGAGAGAGAAAAGGGATCACATGCCATTAATGATGATGAGTTGCAACAATGGATACCAAACATTGATTTTTCATTGCATTAATCTTCAATCAGTTAATTTTCACTTGTGAACCTCCCCTCATCTCAAGGTAAAAAAAAATAGAATATAGTAGCAAGTGAGAGAGAAAAGGGCTCACACACCATTAGACTAAATTGATGATGAGTTGCAACAATGGATACTAAGAATTGATTTTTCATTACATTAATCTTCAACAAGTTAATTTTCACTAGTGAACCTCCCCGAATAAAGAGAATAAAGTAGCAAGTGAGAGCGAAAAGGTTTCACACACCATTAAACTAAATTGATGATGAGTTGCAACGATTGATACTAAACATTGATTTATCAAGATTCAAGGATACCTAAATACCATAATAGACATAACCGAGTTTATTTATGGATAATAAGTATTCAAATATTTGGGAAATGTATTCTGAAACATTGACATTATGGGAAAGAAACAAGATGAAGGACCTATTGTCCAAGCCACCACATGAAAACTTAATGTTGAAACCCACCATTCGATAATCAACAACGTTGTTGGGTTTAATATTTTTCTCTATCTACTTGGGTTGACCCAGGTTCAGATATGAACAAATTTCTAGCAAAACCCTCTAAAACTATCAACCCTCCTAGTAATCTAGAAGGAAACACAACAGACAGAGTGCATTGTGTGGTCTCACCCGAGATAGTTCTATGGGTGACTGAAATGCTCAGTTGCTTGCATTCTAGGGATGAGTGGGGATATGGGATTTTGTTTCATATTTTCATGCCTAATCTGATTATTCCTTTTTTAATTCCTAAGATTCATTCATCTTTTAAGCCATCCATGCATTCTAACATATTCATTTTAAATATTCATTCATTCATTTATAAAATAATCACTGACATAATCAAACATGAATTCTTTTTTTACATATAACACATGTTTTACTGTGGTTCAACCCCTTATGGGATATGTCCACAAAGATATGGCTTCTCTTCTCTTTTATTAGGTTTTTTGAAAAATATGGCATTGCACGCACTACATCTCCAATCATACAATCATGAAAAAGGTTCAACAACCTATGTGACACAGACTAGATCAGACCAGAATCCTCAACCTGTGATCTAACCCTAAATATATAGCCTACTTGACTCTTATACATCTCAACAACTTACAAGATGTATCAGAACTATAACTGAACTAGGAACTTTTGACCTTCTGAACATAATAACAAAAGAACAACCCCCCAACCTAGACATCCTAGGTTCTTATTTATACTCTCTTGCAATATTATTAGTTGTTACAATCTTTTTCCAAAACCCTAACCCTAACATGGTTAGGTCTAACTGCATGCGTACTGTGCATTCTTTCGTCCTCTGCATGCAGATTTTCCTCGCACGTGCTGCTTTTTTTGCCAACTATTATTTTCCAAAATTAGCCCTTTTCTTTCCAAAATTGGGTATTTCCTAAAATAGGCTTGTGCCCAATAGGCCCCCAACACTGAAATGTGGCTCGTCCTGAGCCACTTAGTTAGTGCGTGCTCCTTCTACTACTATCTCTAAAATGTGGAACTTGTCTGCTAATTCCCTTCCTCTTGCCTTGACTTGCGTGGATTTTCTTGTTAGCGCCTCCACTGATTGCATTGTGATATCCTCTTGGATTAGTGTTGCACCCTCTATCTGTGTTTGTTCCATTCTTTAATTTTCCTCCTCCAACTGTGTGATCATTTGCATTGCTTTTTATTGGAGGGGTTCCACTTCTTCTTCTCTCTTCCCATTGCACCTTTGCAATTCTGACCACTTCTTCACTCCGGTCATGGACCTTGTCCAGGATGAGCTTTGCATAATCCTCTATTAGGATCATGTCTGGGTCTTCTGTCTCATACTTTATTTTCTTGTGCGAGATTCTTTGTTGTCTGTGAGGGTTGCACCCACTTATTGTTCCTTGGGATCTTTATTTTGTAGCCTATTTCGTCTCCTTCTACCCAGTCTATGGTCAACTTCCTGTCCTTTCTATGGTTGGTATCCTCCTCGGTCGTTTTAGTACTGCATTGCTCTTAGTTGACTATGTTCACGATGTGGTTGTTCTAGTATTTTCATCTAGGCTACCTGTTCTAGCTGATGAACTTGCTTCTTCCTTATCCTTAGGCTTATATGATTGCGTACTAGGTGATTTGTCTGTTATTATTTTCTATTTTCACATGATAATCAATAGAAACTTTGATGATACTTATAAGATAAGAAGGAGACATTTTTTTTATGATACTTAGTCTCAATATTTTACAAACTATCCTAACTACAATGATACTTTATTTCCTTAGCGTACATAAAATTATAATTTAAATTGAGTCATCATAAATATTTTTAACATCTTTGAAACAATATTAAAATTAACCCACTTACCAAAAAATTAAAAAATGCAAATTAACCTTTAAAATTATATTACAAATCTCCTTCAAAATGTTGGAAGATTGTTTGTTGTCATTGATGTCAACCCTAGTCATGGGTTTTGGACAAAAAGATTGATGAAGGTATTTGGACATGAAGGAAAATGAACATGCATATACAAAACCCATGGATGGATAATATACATCATGTTGTTTTCGATGGTATGTGGCACATCATGTGGATTCTCATGGTTGAGGAGAAATGAATTTTTGAAGATGAAAAAGTGAATTGAATAAGGAAGTACATGTAGGCCCTAAAGATAATTAAAGAACAAAATTACAAAATAAGAAAGTGTCACGTCGGTCTTAATGTTAAAAGGAAGTGACATAAATGGTATAAATAAATATCAGTATACATTCATTTGATACACAAGTCAAATTTCATAGGAAATCAGAAGTAAAGAAGGTTAGATTTCAAAGGAGGATGAAGTCTTTTGGTGATGTGTTCTAAGGTATGTTATTTTCATGTCATCTTACCATTTTTTCTATAATTTTTTTTTCTAGAATGATTCAGACAGTGAAATTGCTATGGTGTTGATAAGACATATCAAGGTACCTGTGGTATAATTTTCAGCTCTTTCTTCTCTATAATTATGGAGATACACTCTGTGGAAGATAGGGTTTTTGACCAGTCCTGAAGATAGTCAATAAATAGGTGTTCCGGGTAAAATAGTCATAACTTCTTCATAGAGAATCCAAATTAAGTGGGACAACTTGCATTGGAAATATTACGGACTTTAGTGTATTGTGTGCAATTTTCATAATCTGATGTTAAATATTGAGCACGGGGAATTCTGTACAAGTGCGGTCTCCTGAATAAACCATAATTGAGCAAGGTCTACCATTCTCTCTATAACTTCTTTTTGGGGAGGATTCAAGGAGTGAAACTTGGAGAAGTTTCAGAGAATAAATTGAGTAATATTATCTACAGGAGAAGAGTATTCCAAGAATTGAATAATTTCATAAATTGAAGAAGTCTCAGGAAGAATTATCAGGTTCTATGTGATGGTTGGTTGATGGTGATGATTTAATGTAAAGTTTTATTATCTCTCATATATTATTGGGTGGAAGGAAGGGGAAAGGATGGAGAGTTAAACCCTCTCTTGATATTGGAGGATTGCATCTTCCTCTTGGAGTTTTATCCCTCCATTTACATTTGGAAGTTGTAGCTACCTTTGGAAGTCATTACTTCCCTTGAACAATAACTATTGATTATTTCTCATATATTCGGCATGGTGTATTGTGGTGTATTGGTGTAACTCTTATACTATTGTTCACTTCTCATTGGATATAGTTGAACTCTTTAAGTATAAGTTGAAAAAGGTTATAAATTGTACTTAAAACTGATTCACCCCCCTCTCAGTATCAACAATTGGTATTAGAGCGGGTTACCTTCAATACAGTTTAACCACTGGAAGGAAGATCCTAAGAAGAAATGCAAGACAAAATTCCAAATGGGATTCCACCATTTGATGGAAGCAATCTTGAATGCTGGAGTAATATAATGGAAACTTACTTGAAATCTCTTGGGGCAGATGTTTGGTTCTCAGTTGCTTTAGGATACAATGCTTTGAAGAAAGCAAAAACTACAGCTCAGAAGGAAGCAAAAAGGAACAACAAATTGGAAATAGATACCATCCTGGATGGATTGACAGAGTCAGTGAAATCCAAGGTGGGATCATGTGCATCATCAAAAGAGATTTGGGACAAGCTACAAGACCTTTATGCAATGGAAGAATCAAAAGAAAAAGAAGAAGTTGAACCAAATTACAACATCTCAGATTTCAGAGAAGAAAATAGAGGTCAGTTCTTTTGCTTTAATTGTGAAGGAGTAGGACATGTTGAATTTGAATGTCCTCATCTAAGGATTGAAAGAGATGACACTAAAGAATAAAATTTCAATGAAGAAGAATAAAACCATGAAGAAAAAATTATTCAACAAGAAGATGAGAATTTAAAAAAATTGAAGCATGTTGGGATTGAAAATAGCATGCTCAAAGACACACATAGAAAACTAAGAAGTGAATTGGGTAGTTGTGAAAAGAAAATTGTAAGCTTGAAGACACAATTAGAAAACTTTGAGAAACTAAGAGAAGAAAATACTTCCTTGAAAACTCTACTCGAAGAAGAAAGAAGAATAGGAGAAGTAAAGAATGTCCAAATGATGAAGAAAGAAGAAGATTGTGAGAAACTTGAACAAGAAGTTGTATCATTGAGGAAGAGCTTAAGAAACTCTCAAGTGCCAAAAGACTTAACTTATATTGGATGCATGGGTGAAACTTCATACAAAGAAGATGCAAATACCAACAAGAAGGTTGAAGAAAGAGCTACACAGACAATTGATGAGAAGTGGACTAGGATACCAGAAAGAATGAATGATTACAAAAAAGATGAATGTCCAGAAAGACCTACTACCTTCAGGAATTAAAGAAGCTTCAATCAGTATGAAGGAAACTACAAAAGAGTATATCATGAACCCATATGGACTATATCACAAACAATACCACTTACTCCATGGTATCAAAATTTCTTTCTTGGTCATTGTTATACTTGCAAAAATTTTGGACATAAGACAATTAATTGCAGAATCAATGAAAGGAACAAATACACAAGAAACCTGAATGGTGTAAATAGAAGATATGGAAATAATCATGGAATTGTCAACAGAAGTTATAATTCATTTTCCCCATTGATGGACAAAAATATTGTATGCTACAAATGTAATTATCTTGGTCACAAAGCATGAGATTGTAGATATATGAATGATGATCTCCCTATGCCAACCACAGTATGGAGAAGGAAAGAGATTCCAAACAATGAAGGTTGTCGAATAGAATTAACCACTGAAGAATGTAAAGAAGAAGATGAATGGTACATAAACAATGGATGTTCTTCACACATGACCGGGGATCAAGAAAAATTCATTAGCTTGAAGAGAGAGGGTGACAATGTTGCATTTGGAGATGACTCATTTGCCAAAATACTTGGAGAAGGTGTAGTAGAGTGATGCAGGCCCCTTCTGACCCTTGGGCTGAAGTCTACTCACAGGATCGTTCAAATTCCCCTTGAGCCAAAGCAACTCTTTTGATTCCCTACTGGAATCTTAATTTCCCAATCCACGGGTCCTTCTTCTTCCCTCACGGTCTTTTTGTACACGACCATGAAATTCGGGTTTCGAAACCCTCAGTGTCCCAATATCTTGATTCCTTGAGTCTACAACCTTTCGATCTCCGAAATGCCGATTCCCAAAAATCCGATACCCAAAATGCCGAAATGCTATTCTCCCTAGGTCTTCTCCTTTTGCGATTTTGGGTTTCCAAACATCGAAATGCACGGACACCTTGTCCTCGGAACTCCCAAATTCTCGATTTCCGATTTTCCGAAGTGGCCTCCTTTTGGAAAATCTCTCGAAATCCTGGATTTCTGCCACGCGTCTCCTCAAGATGGATGGTCCAGATCTATTTCGGGACTTTCACCATGGAGTGTCTTGACCTCTTATCCTCGAGACCTCCAAAATCCTGAAGTCCGAAATCTCGATACCAACTCCTCCTTCGGGACTTTCACCTCTGTTCACGAAGGCTTAACCCTTGTGCAACTCCTGACAGATCCAATGGCTGTCGGGTTTTCTAAGCGAGATCCAATGGCTCAAAATCTCTTCTGTCATGTGCAATCCTCCACTGCTCCTTGGATGTGGAAACTTTCAACGGTCCAGATCCCTTCGGCTAATCTGACGGCAGCTATGCTTCCTTCTAAGCTTCTGCGCTTTCTTCCCAGACATGGAAGAATTCTCCAAGTGCAAAAGGCCTCAACCTTGTCTCCTCTCCTCTGCAAACTCTTTACCTTGAGTCTCGCCTATGTTCTAAACAATGTTGTTCCTCCTGAGCTTTATCCCTTTGAATCCTTAAAGAATTCATTGACTTCTGTGCTCCTTGCAGAGTCTTTGCACACAAAGTGCTATCTCTTCTGAGATTTCCCGTTACTCATATTTCTAAGGAACTCGGTAATTTTTTCCTTCTCCTTCAGATGGAGAATTTCTGATGCCATCCTAGCAATCCTTTTCTCAAGCAACCTATTGCTGAGTCTTTCAGGGTGTTCAACAACCCTGTGAAGATCCTTCTATGGACTCTTCTTCAATTTCAGAACTCAAAGAGTTCTTCCTTCTGTTCTCTATCTGCACATCTACTTAATCCCCACCTGGTAGAGTGTCTTCTCACAGAACATCCAACAGTTATGTCCTCTCCTGTGCACCTTATGCACCTGCTCAATGCCCTCTTGGCAAAGCTCTCAGAATCCTTAGTGATTCTGGTTCTCCTTGAACTCGCAACAAAGTTCTTCTTCAATGCAACTTGTGCATATGCTCAATGCCCACTTGGTAGAACTCTATAGAACTCATAGCAGATTTTTTGTCTACAACTGTGTCTCTCATACACAGTCTTACCTCCAAGGTATTCAACAACCTTGAGGTTTTTCTCTGAGTCAATGATTTAAGCTATTGTGCCCTTCTGGCACACCTTTTTATGAACCCGCAGAATTCAAAAATGCATCCCTGTGCATGGCTATTAGAACCCGTAGTGTTCTGTCACACCCTCCTGGTGTGAAGCCTCAAAGACCTATGACCCTGAAATCAAACAACCCCTGGAAATGCATACCTACAACATACATCTACAACATATAAAGAACACACAAAGACATTCACAACACAGATAATATTTGCAGGAAAAACTGCTTTTGTTTGTATTAATAAAAATACCTCTTTACAAAGGTGTTCTGAGTGCGGATTGTAACAAGGTCTCGACTCTTCTCTACTCTCTCTGCTTCTCTCTCCTAATACAAAGAAGATCTCTCAATCTTTTACATGAGGGGTCTCTTTGAGCTCTTCCCTCCAAACTCACCTACCCTATTCAATTACATTGAATGGGCTGTCTAGTCCATAATTAGATCTAGATCTCAACCTTACAAACATTCAAGGCTATCTACAACTATGCATGTGCAAAGGCGCGGCTCCATGGCTCAGCGGCCTACAACTTTAATTACATTCAATTTCAAATTTGAAATGAGGCTGTGCCTCTTCCCATTGAATGCACGCACTGGCTGGCTGGCTGGCTGATGTGGAGAGATGCTCCTGCATCATAGAGCTTGCAACAAAAAGTGTAAAAGAAAAGAATGTCCTATTGGTTGAAGACTTGAAGCATAATCTACTTAGTGTTAGTAAAATGTGTGATCAAGGATACACTCTTACGTTTGACTCTAAAAAATGTAAAATCAGAGAAAATAACTCAGGAAGATTGGTTGCAACTGCAACAAGAAGACCGAAAAACATATACATACTAGAAATGAAGAAGAGAGAGAAGACAAAATCCACACAAAAGTATTCCAAGGAATAAAAATCTCCAAAGACCAAAAATTAGGATGAACTATTATTGAGTGCCACATGTTCAGGGGGAGCAGCCCCAAAGAAAAAGGTCACCTTATGCCATTGAACTTAGGGGGAGAAGACCTATCCTTTGCCATTGATGTCAAAGGGGAAGATAAATTGGAATCATGATGATAGGGGGAGCATAAGTGTTTCCATCAATGACAAAGGGGGAGATTGTTGGAATATTGATTGTTGTCATTGATGTCAACCCTAGTCATGGGTTTTGGACCGCAAGATTGATGAAGGTATTTGGACATGAAGGACAATGAATATGCATACACAACACCCATGGATGGATAATATACATCATGTTGTTTCTGGTGGTATGTGGCACATCACATGGATCCTCATGGTTGAGGAGAAATAAATTTTTGAAGATGACAAAGTGAATTGAAGAAGGAAGTACATGTAGGCCCTGAAGATAATTAAGGAACACAATTACAAAATAAGAAAGTGTCAGGTCGGTCCTAATGTTAAAAGCAAGTGACATAAATGGTATAAATAAATATCATTATACATTCATTTGAGACACAAGTTAAATTTCATAGGAAATCAAAAGTAAAGAAGGCTGGATTTCAAGGGAGGATGAAGTCTTTTGGTGATGTGTTCTAAGGTATGTTATTTTCAGATCATCTTACCATTTTCACTATAAATTTTTTTCTAGAATGATTCAGATGGTGAAATTTCTATGGTATTGAGAAAACATATCAAGGTACCTATGGTAAAAGTTTCAACTCTTTATTATGTACAATTATGGAGATACACTCAGTGGAAGATAGAGTTTTTGACCATTCCTAAAGCTAGTCAATAAAAATGTGTTTCGGGTAAAAAAATCATAACTTATTCATAGAAAATCCAAATGAAGTTAGAAAACTTGAATTGGAAACAATATGGACTTTAGTTTATTGTGTGTGAGTTTCAGAATCTGATGTTAAATATAGAGCGCGGGACATTCTGTACAAGTGCAGTCTCCTGAATAAACCAGAATTGAACAAGGTCTTCCATTATCTCCATAAATTCTTTTTGGGAAGGATTCAAGGAGTGAAACTTGGAGAAGTTTCAAAGAATACATTGAATAATATTATCTATAGGATCAAAGTATTCCAAGAATTGAAGAATTTCAAAAATTGAAGAAGTCTCAGGAAGCATTATCAGGTTCTATGTGATGGTTGGTTGATGGTGATGATTTAATGTAAAATTTTATTATCTCTCATATATTCTTGGGTGGGCGGAAGGGGCAAGGATGGAGAGTTAAACCCTCTCTTGATATTGGAGGATTGCATCTTCCTCTTGGAGGTTTATCCCTCCCTTTACATTTGGAAGCTGTAGCTACCTTTGGAAGTCATTACTTCCCTTGAACACTAACTATTGATTATTTCTCATATATTATGCATGGTGTATTGTGGTGTATTGGTGTAACTCTTATGCTATTATTCATTTCTCATTGGATATAGTTGAATGGTTTAAGTATAAGTTGAAAAATGTTTTAAATTGTACTTGATATTGATTCAGCCCCCTCTTAATATGAACACAAAATACATCAAATATAATATTAAGCTTAAAAATTACACATCCCATTCAAAATATATCATATATTACTTTACGCATAAACACTACACATCTCATTAAAAAAATATCACATATTACATTACGCTTAAACATTGTACATATCTCCTTAGTTTGTTACAAAATACACCTCTATATTTATATCATTATAACTAACAAAAATTAACACTTCAAAATTATTTCATTAATCTTTATTTGAATTTTTATTTTTTATATATCACATATTACATTACACATAAACACTCCACATTTCATTCAAAATATATCACATATTACATTACGCCTAAACACTACATTGTGTACAAATGACCTTAGTGTGTTGCAAAATATACCTCCTTATCTATATAATTATAACTAACAAATATTTAAACTTCAAAACTATTTTATTAATCCTTATTTGAATTTTTATTTTTTTGCATTTAATTTAGTTCTCAATTTTTTTTTCACTTTTAAATCTTAATTTTTTACATTTTAATTTTAAATTCAAATTTTTATATCTTTAAATATTCAAAAATAAATAAATAAATAAATAAATCTATAGTAATTTTGTTTCACTACTAAATAACATTTACATAAAATTTAAAATAAAAATTTACATTTTAAATTCAAATTTTAATATCTTTAAATTATTAAAAAATAATAAAATAAAATAAATATGTATTAATTTTATTTCAATATTAAATAAAATAAAAATAAAATAAAATTGGTGGATAGTATATTAATTAAAATCGTTTGTGGCCAAAGCASATTCAAGACTACAAAAAGTTCCAAAATATAGCCAATGGCTAGACAACTAGACAAAAAATGCKTATTCAGCTCTAGACTAGTCCTATCTACCTACTATATGTTTGATCTCGATGAGGAGTAATTACATTGCAAAATTTGATAGTGACTATTCTGTAAAAGTTACCCAATATACAAATGTATTTAAAAAACATTAGTTACCCAACAGGAAGTGATTTGGATGTTCTCATTCTTCTTGTTCTATTTCCTGTGCGGGCATGTTCAAGTCTAGAAGAGGTTGTTCAATGGGTGGAGAAGATCCACTCGTTGAGGGAATTACTTCAATTTGCATGGGAACTGGTGCAACCTCCTCCTGTAGACTTTCCACTTGAGACTAAATGGCATCCACCTCATCATGTAATTGCCTCATGGTCGTCCGATGTTGGCTGAGAATGTATAGAATGAAAGAGACCTATGTAGACAATCCTTGGTAGGCTATTTGAAGTTGTTGAATTCACTGCTAGAGATTATCATTAGTTTCCACGTGATCCCAAGAATTGTATATATTTCGAGGCATTTTGGCCAGAGATAATGGAGTGAGATGCCAAAATCTATTGATGGGAGCTAATGCTAAATCGTAATTTCCCTAACAACAGGGATGAATTCACTGTAAGGGAATTTATGAGTGCCACTCAAGCACGACTTCGCAGGAAAGACGATCATAATGAGCCCCACAAATTCCTCCAGCTAGCTTTTGAAGTATCCTAGTGTCAAGATGAAGAGAAAGACCAACAAACCGGGCATGACAAATACCTCCTGCAAATTCCTGAGAGACGTCAAGTCTGGGACCTCCTCCAAAAAACCAAGCAAATGGGTCTGGGTTCTTTTGCTTCTTGCTCCTGCTTGAAATCTTTTCTGCTAGTGTCTTGAAGGAGGAGAAATGACTTCCATTGCGCACCTGAATCCCCCAAAGTTTGGTGTGTTCCTCAACCAACTAAACTGAGACCAAGCCTAAAATTCCTTGAATCGAATCAATTCGAATGCTTTGTTCCTCCAAGGTCTCAACACAAGAACAACATTTGTAGGGGATAATCTCGCACATTATGAGAAATTGTCATAATGGATTTCATGTGGCCTCATTGTATGATCAATTCATTAAACCCTAGATCCATCTCGTCAACCAATTCCCACAATATTTGAAGATTTTTTGTCGTAACTATATTGTTATACATAGAGTGAAATATCCCACCATGTTGTTGTGCAGAGTGTACTTGGTGTATATCACACTAATCCTGACACCTTGAAGGAAGGCCTATTCTTTCACTTGATTATTGGTGGTGAAGTTGTTGGCCCTTGGTTATGTATTAAGGAAGAAATAAAATATTAAGGAAGAGGAAAGACGAAATAAGAACTGTGTGGGAGGCACATAAACTGAGGAAGGGTCGAAGTGGGTAAAGAAGAAGAAAAGAAGGAGAGAAGTAAAGGAAAAGCTATACGTTGGAAGAGAATATCAAGGAAGAAAAATCATCGAAGAATGTAGATCGTGGACATGTCAACAAGAGGAAAACGACATCAATGGGTGCTTTGGAGCACCTCACAGAAAAGAAGGAAGGACATGATGGCGAAGAACTGAAAACGCGGATCAAGTGAACCTAGGGTTTTGGATCTAGGGTTTTGAAACCTACAGTTCGGTATAAGGTTGTCCAAGAGTCATGTAATGTATAAATAAATTTCTAAGAAGAGTTGAGAGGGTTGTTCATTTGTGGTCATTGGTTACTATCATTGTTGTGGGAAGGATATTGAGATTGTGTGCTCTTGCATTGTAAGATCTGAAGCTGGGTGCGAAGACTGACCCTGCAGCTGGGTGCGTACGGGGGGAAGGGAAAGAGAGAAAGAGAAATAGAGAGAAATATATGTAGCTAAGTGTGTAGATAGAACTGCATGTTTTCATCTAATATATCAAGAAATAAAGTTATTTGGACGTAGCCCTAGGGAGAGGGTGAACCACGTATATCTTATTGTTATTTGTGATTGATATTGTGTTATTTGTCATATGATATATTGTTATTGCATTATTGCATTATATCAGAGATATAACTTCACGAAGCTAAGTGTAATATTGTTAAGAAGTCTCTATGTTATATTGCATTTTTCCCTGGATTCACTTTACATTTCCTCTGGTTGTGGAAACCTATGTCCCGCAACCCCCTATTGCTACTTTGGGTGAGACTGCATCTGCTTTGTAGGTGTTGCTGAAAGGGCTAGTAGTTAGGGTTTTTTTGGTGCATTGTAAGAGTTGAACCCTGGGTTTGCCTCTGTGCCAACAAATAGTTCTGTTGTTGGGACAAAGATCTTTTTGAGGGAATGTCAAGGTGGTTTCCATCGAAGACAAAAATTCAGAAGTGGATAGAAGAACAAGAAAGGGACTTCGCTGAAGCGCAAAACAAGAACCCTAGCATTTGTACATAGGACTGGTTGGGAAGGTACATATTTAACGACATACACAAAGTTTTCTTTGGAGGATGTCATAAGGAGTTATACGAGTGGTTATCCATATTAATAGATACCTAGTTTGAGATCAGATCTAGACCACCTGTGGTTTGGACAACAACGTTGATCAAGAAAGTCAAGAGAGTCGATAACGCAGTGTCCAGAGAAGTGGATCTTTGGTTTGATAGCACTATTGAAGGATACATTAATAAGTTTTCTGTTGACAGAGTAGAATCGTATAGTCAAGCAGAGAGGTATTTCTTTAAGGGACCTAGAGGAAAGTTCCTACACTTTTTAAAGTTGAGGATTAAGATGTTATTGCATGAGAAGAATATCCTAAAGATACAGTGAGCTAATGTTTGAGAATTCAGAAAGTTACGATGACATAGAGGCTGGAATCACGCACAATGGGAGACTGTTCAGAGAGGTTCCTCTTGTGAACCAATTTAAGAAAAACTATAGAGATGAGGGATTCTATAGTGGAGAAGAAGCAGATCTAATAGATGATGAGTATTCAGAGTCTGCACGAACAAAAGAAGTATAGGTTGAGGAAATTCACCAAGGAGAACCAGATTCTTCAGGAAATGCACCTATTGTTGATGTAAGTACTATTACTCCTCTTTTTGTTTTAGTAGCATTAAGTAACCAGAGTAACCAGAGTAGTAAGAGAAATCAAAGTACTATTACAAGTGATATAGTACATACTCAGTCAAGAAACCAAGGAAGATATATGGTAGATGAAATGAGGTTACCCATATTCAGAGGAGATGGATTTGAAGATCCAGACCAACACTGGTTCTTATGTGAGGCTGTATGGAGCATCAAGCAAGTCATCGTCGAAGCTGTCAAGAGGGATCAATTTAGTACCACCTTGAGGGACCATGCACTGAGCTAGTACATGAAGTTTTCTTCAGGACCTGGATAGCCTAAATCGTTGAATGACACTAAGACTGCGTTGAGTGTAGAATTCAAGAAACCTAAGTTGGAGTCATAGTACATAAAAGAGTTGAAAGAAATCAAGCAAAAGGTAACTAAACCTATTTTGGAATTTGATCAAAGGTTTAAGACCTTGATAGAACATTTAAGTTTTCAGATTCCTGATGAACAACATAAATAATGGCTCATCGTTGCACTCCTGCCACAAATCAGAGTTCCTCTAACGCAATAGAAATTCACTTCACAGGCTAAAGCATTAGATATTTCCATGAAATTAGAAGCATCCCCTGTAAGAGAATCTAGTAAAGGTATGAGCTAGATTTTAAATCGGTTAACTAGTTTATCTTTAGAGGTCGAAGATATGAAGAAAGATAAAGGAAAAGAGAAAAGAGAAGATATCTGGTGTATCATATGTAAATAAGAAGGCCATGAAAAAGATCATTGTCCCCTATTTCATGAATACTTGGCCTCTGGAGCACCTAGCCCTTTGAAGCAGGCTATTGGACCCTGGTGCGAGGTATGTAGAACTAGACATCACCTTGGCAAATGTTATTATATGAAAAAATATGTCGAGACACCTACCAATATTTATTGTACATTCTGTAAATCTGTGGGTCATGATGAGAAGGATTGTAGGGATTAAGATCTCATGCATGAAAGATCAAGGGATACATGTAGGATTCAAGGAGAAACACATCAAGAAGGAAATAATGTGCAGTTCAATTCCCCAAGTAGAGGAAAATTCAACCCTCGTGGTGGATTCAGAGGAAGAGGATGAAGAGGAGGTATGGTTCGTGGTCGAGGTCAAATTATTTTCTATAACTTTGCACAGCCAGGACATTTGTCAAGGGATTGTTAGAACCTTTGTACTACTTGCAACTATTGTAACTGATTTGATCATGTCATTGAGGATTGTATAGTGTTCTTGTCCAAACTACAGGAGAGATGAGGAGGAAACCAACAAGTCCAATTGATATCAGTAGAACCTCATGGTGAGGACCCTAGAGTCACTGTTATTACTAGAGGAGGTGCTGCTACAGGAGAAGATAGGGTGACTCCATTGTTTGATCTAAGGAGAGAGAAGCATACTTTTGAATCAAAAGAATCACAGGGAAGACACAATTGTTTGATCAGAAGAACCACAGGGAAGAAACAGTTGTTTGATCCAAGGAGAGAGAGGCATACTTTGAAGAAGCAAGGAAATAATTTGTAGGAGAAAAAAATTCTTCATCTAAGGTACAACCAGAAGTAACGAAATGTGAAATGACACCAATAGTTGATCAGTCTACCCTTGCTAGGAAAGGAAAAGAGGTAATAAAGCTCATGGACTTATTATATACTTGTATTAGTTTGATTCAAGATGAAAAACCTGTGTAGGATCTACAAAACTTGGTAAGAAAGTATGAAATTGGAAGAATAGATCCTATGATGAGTAGAGATATGAATCAAGTATCAAGGAAAAGAAGGACAAACAAGGAACTACACCCTAGTGCTTAGATTAGAGACTACGAGGTGGAATATGTGGTCCTCGACTTGGGATCATAAGTAAATGTTATGACAAAGCAGACTTGGGCACTGATGGGAAAACCTAGATTGATTTACTCTCCTATCAGGCTCGGGATGACTAATCAATAGGTAGTGAGCCCATTTGGAAGACTAGAGCATGTCCTTGTAGACATCGAAGAGGTAAGGACATTTGTAGACTTCAAAATGATTAAGATTGTTGATGATAGTTGTCCCTATGTTGCACTGTTAGAAATTGGTTGGGTTTCAACAATTCAACTATTGTTGACCTAAAGAAGAGAAGAATTACATTCGATGGTAATGGCCTAAAGGTCATTGAACCTCTTGACCTAGATGAAGGTCGCAAATACACAGAACCTATCAGGGAAGAAGACCACACATATGAGCTAGAGAACATCTATAAACTGACAGGAAGATAAAAGGATTACATTAATCCTACAACAGATGGAAACCTCAATTGGCTAAGTGAAAGTTCATGTTGATCAGACTCAGAGGAGGCATTGGAAAATTAGCAGAACATAATGTACGAAGTCTCTACACGCCGATGTGCCAGATTGACCAGATCAGTTGACTGGATTGGCACAAAAGTAAGTAATCTTCCTACATTTGATGGTTTGAATCATTTAGATCCTTTTCTAGCTGAATTTGAGAGAATGGTACTAGTACAACAGAGGATTTTGGCACTTGATGAAGCATTGAAAGCTACACTAGCTAGATGGTGGGGAACACACAAGAAAAACATCACTGAATGGGTACAATGTCGCACCTTGTTGACAATGAGATTTTCAGACCAGGCTGAAGGATACGAAGTTCGATACACATATGGACCATATGAGTAATATCTACCCTAAGGACCATATGAGAAGTTGTGAGGAGGCCTGGAGCAACATTCCTAAAGAAAAATGGGTTCATAAGTTCATTAACACCCTAGATACCACGCCTATCAACTGGTATCTTCAAGCAGAACTATGTCTCATCACTACAGATTGGTATGGTATGAATCAAAATTTTATAGATACATTTTTATTTAAGAGTCAATACCCTGCAGTAGATCCAGATTTACAAATTGTGAGACAAATTTTTTTTGAAGAGGCACCTAACCTCCCTTTTACCCAAGAACAATATGGATGGACTACACCTCTTTAGTAGTTACAGGATTTCTACAATATTAATGTTGATGAGGATGATGACCTAGCGGATGTAAACATTTTAGAAAATGAAGGAATGAGAGACATCGAAGGACCATGGATTGAATTACCCTTTGCTGGGAAGCCCATTAAAATTAAGAAGGTTAACATTGGAATAGAGCAAACACCTCAGTTAGAAAATGTGGGAGACTATCGGGATGATGCTACTATTAGAAAGATTATAGAGCTATTACATGAATATCAAGACTTGTTTCCAACCAATTTCACAGAAATGAAGGGAATTAAAGGTGATCTAAGTGGATATCAGTGGCCACCCACCTTTCCCAACTGGCTCAAACAATTTTCTGACAATTTTGCTAATTTACTATTTTTAACAGTTTTTAACTTTCGAGGCCATTTTCAGAGCCCAAATGAAGGTTTTTTGGGATCAAGCTTCTCAATGATCACTAGTGGATACAATTGAGCCCCAAAAATGAATCTCCTCAATGATACCTTTCCAACGAGATATCATGCGCCCCAAATGAAGATCGTATGCAAAAGTTACGACCCTGAGAAGTTGATGTACTAACTTACCCAAACGAGGCTGCCATGAATTTTGGCGCTTCATCTCCTAGGGTTAGGTTTTTGGATGTATAGGGTTTTTGACATTTGTGTTTATTGTAAAAAGTCCTTTAGAGCCTCATTGTAACCATCTTCTTGTGAATGAGTGCAACTGACACATCTCTTCTCAGAGATAATCCGCCACCATTGCAACAAGCTTGTTTTCCGCTGCATTTTACAGTTTCAACTTATTTCCTTATTGAATAGAACAATAGTTTTACTGTATCTCTATTATTTTATGTTAACCACCTTTTAATAATCTTTAGTCATTTATTTATACTCATAAAATCCATATCAGTGGTATCAGAGCAGTTTTCTCCTTGTTGTCTTAATGCATGTCCCCAACGAGGTCAAAGTACAAAGAGTTGGGTCTCAAGCTTGTTTCTCTTGAGGAAAAAATATCTCGCACACTCAAGCGACCTCTCATGGAAGGAGAAAATAGAGATTACGGGACATACAATCCTTTCAAAATGTTGCTTGAGGAATCCCTTATGCAACATAGGAATGAGATGATGTATAGTTTTGCACAAATCCTTTGGTGGCTACCAACATGTGACACATATTCTTCGAGCGGAGGCACCGCCCCCTTCAAGGTACAAATAAACTTCGATATTCCTATATTTGAAGGTTATATAGATGCTGATGCTAAACATAAGTGGTTGAATCTACTAGAAGGGTATTTGTTTTTCCATAACTTTTCGAATAGAGAAAAGATTACTTTTGCACTCCTCAAAGTCATTCCCCATGTCAAATATTGGTGGGAAAATTTCTATGAGCAAAAGGAAACAAAGGAACACTCCTTATTTATAGTCACGACCACCTGGGAATCCTTTAGGGATTTTATTAAAGAACAATACTACCCTGTCAAAAGTTATGACGACCTATATACCAAATGGACCACACTGTAGGAAGAAAGAGACCAAGTAGTGCCATATTTCACAAATATCTTCCATACCTTGCACACCAAGGTGGGTATCAAATATTAAGAGTGACATCTGGTGCTCAAGTATCATGGTGCCCTGCATAAATACATCGATACTGAAATTCAATTTCTAGGCATCTCATCCTTGGGCACGACCTACCAATATGTCGTCAAAATCGAGAAGAAGCTCAAACAAAAGATGCAACAATTTGGTCTTGGGAACCCCTCACAGAAAAATCTAGGAAAGGGTGGCACCAACCCATAGAACAAAGGAGAGAGAAAATATGGATTGTATGAGGACAACTAGTCCAAGCTGCAAGCAAATAAAGACTTCGAAAAAACAAAGAAAGATACTGGGAAGTGGTGCGACTTCCATAAGAACCATTGGTATAATGTTGTTGACTGTCGCTCAAAGCAGTCACTGGTGGACAAAGTAAAAGACTCTGAATTATATGCAGGTTCTGACTTCGAGTTAGAATGAAAAAGGGGAAGACATATCATTGACACGGAACCTAGTGCCACCGTTTCTACCACCAAGCTCTAGCCTAGTGAACCAGACGAGCTAGAAGAAGGACATCACCTCTTCCATTCACAGATGTGGGTAAAAGGCACCAAAATTCACTTCATCATTGATAGTGTTAGCCAGAAGAACCTCATCTCAATAGAGGCTGTCAAGCGGCTGGCCCTTCCGACAATGCCGCACCCACAACCCTACACCTTTGGATGCCTCTACCAAGGAAGCGATCTCTGCGTCAGCCAACAGTGTCGATGGTCGTATGACATCAAGCCCTTCAAAGACGAGGTATTGTGTGATGTTTCTCCTCTTGAAGTTTGTGATGTTATTTTGGGCCAACCTTATTTATGGAAACTTCATGTTGTATACGAGTCTAAGCCTCGTAGTGTTATTATTACTTTGAACAAGAAATTGCACAAGATACCTGAGGTAGTCCCACCTAGTGCTATTTCCTTGATCTTTGCTAAGCAATGAAGGAAGTTCATCTCTCAGACAAGGAAGTTTGTCTTCTTCGTGATTTGCTCTCAGAATGAGTGAAAGATCATAGCTACATCTAGGGTTTCTATGACCGACCTCTCCACATAACATAATCAAGTAGATAAGGTCGTGGAAGAATAATCATATATCTTCTCCTCACCTACCGGGGTACCTCTGCTCTACCAAGTCAAGCACCCCATCTATATGACCCTCGACGCACTGTTGCCCAGTGGGCTAGTCTATCGCCACTCTCTGTTAGATAATGAGGAGATCAAGCGATAGATCCAAGAAATTCTCCACAAGGGGCACATCCATCCTAGCTCATCACCTTGCAGGAGCCCAATCATGCTGGTACATAAGAGAGATAGAACCTGATGAATTTGCATTGATTACCAGGCTATGAAAAAAATCACAGTCAGAAACTAGTACCTGATTCTCCAAATCGATGACCTCCTTGATAAACTCACGTGGCTGAATACTTTAGTAAGATTGATCTGAAGTCTGGATACCACCATATCCCGATAGAATAGACATATGTATGGAAGTACGCATTCAACTTAAAGGAAGGCCTTTTTGAGTGGTTGATCATGCCCTTTGGTTTGACAAATGCTCTAGCCACTTTTATGAGGATGATGGATGATATGTTGTGACCATTCACCAATACTTTTGTAGCGGTGTATTTGGATGACATTCTCATTTATAGCAAGACTTGGGTCAAACACTTGCAACATATTCAGTAGGTTCTTCACACCCTGAAACAACACAAGCTATATGCCAACTTGGAAAAATGATCCTTCGACATGGACTGGGTCCATTACCTGGGATACATCGTTGATCAACATGGTGTACATGTGGATCTAGCCAATATCAAAGTCATTCGTGACTGGTGAGCCCGAACCACACTCACTGAGCTTCGGAGCTTCTTGGGCCTTACCAATTTGTACCACAAGTTCATGCTGGGATTCTCCCATATTGCATGGGCCCTCAGCCAAATAAACAAGGGTGGTGGTAAGGAGAAATTTTCATGGGGCCGGTCCCAAAAAAAATCATTTGATGATTTGAAGTAGTGCTTGTGCTCAACCCCAATAATTTCACTACCATACCTGGAACAACCCTTTGAGATCGAGACAGATGCTTTAGACTATGTTGTGGGCATCATTCTCACTCAACACGGCCACCCCGTGGCCTATCATAGTGAGAGACTATCAGATGCTTTCCGAAAGTACCCTACTTATGACAAAGAAATGTACTCCATTGTGCAAGCCTATCGCCAGTGGAGACATTACATTCTTGAGAAGGAGACAATCATCCACACTGATCATAAGCCAATGCAGTTCATACAGACAGAAGGAAAATTGCAAAACGACTACCATCAAAAGGGGTCCACATACTTGCAACAATTCCACCTCAACATCAAGTATAAAACAAGAAGCACCAACCACATCGTTGATTGCCTCAGTAGACTGCCAGTTGCGACACTCACCACAGTGCTAGACTCTTGTGGCCATGAGACCTCTGGATGGCCCCAACTCTATGAGATAGACCTAGAATCATCACCACCTGCCAAATGTTGGGTGAAAACGTAGTTGTCAATAATTTCCATCTTCAGGATGGGTTGTTGTGTCATATGGGCCATATCTATCTTCCATCAAGCGAGCGAGCGAAGTTGATCTGGGAAGCCCACTACATTTGGGTGGCAGTACACTTTGGCATCGAAAAGACAGTGGCAATGCTACATAAACATTTCTACTGGCCGAAACTTTGACACAAGGTCAGCAAGTATATCAGGTCCTACACTGCCTGTGCTATTTCAAAAATGATCACTAAGAAACAGGGCCTGTACAACCCTCTTCCTACTCCTAAAAGGCCATGGGAATACATCTCAATGGAATACATGTCGGGCCTCCTGTCCACCAAGTGGGGAAATGATCATGTTTTTGTGTTTGTTGATCACTTTTCTAATATGGCAATTCTGGTTTACTGCAATAAGAGCATCATAACAGAGGCCACTTCCAATCTCTTCTTTGAACACTACTACATATGGATGGATTATTCCACAAAAAGTTTCCATACTTCCACTAGTTTCATCATTTTTTTAAACAGGTTGGGATTTTCGTCGATATTTCCATGCACGTTCATTGCAATATCCACAAAAATATTAATTTAACCTAGTCTGGATTTTCGTCGCTATAGCAATGAATTTTCGTGGCAATACCGACGAAATTTTTTCCTATCTCATTGGTTGGTGTTAACGACTAGTTGACTATTTTATCTATATATATGTGACTTTAAGAGACTTTGCGACACAACTGCTATAGTTGTGACACTGTTCTTGGCTTTTGTTTGAGCTATTTATATTTCCCGTCACCCACCAGTTGAACAAATCCAATTCTCAATCTACATAGCTCGGATTTTGAACTTGCAAGGTTAGTATGTTATTTTTTATTGATGTACTCATTTAACTTGTAATTGTTTTTTCAAATGTCCAATTTTCATTTAGCTTGTTTTTTCCTTGATAATATATTATAATATGTGTAGTACCATATTTCATGTCTTTGGTTTTAATTGGATATAGTTAATATATTCTATGGAAAAGGGTATGTGGATTCCATAATATTCTAGGTTTATGTAATCCACATACCCTTTTCCCTTCAATTGTATCTATAATCTCTCTCTCTTTTCATTGATAAAGATATGGAATTGCTCTTGAAAATCAACCCTGATTGGTTAATGATAGTAATTGACTGTTATATTCCCTTCTTTAGCAGGGACTAATAAGATACATAAACACTAACCCTAAACTTATGTTAGGTATATATGTCATTATTATATAAAGAAAACATTTGTATGCATATGACCTTATTATAAAGATGTTATCTATGTCATCATGATGTTGATCCTCTACACATATGATCACCTAATNTTGCTCTTGAAAATCAACCCTGATTGGTTAATGATAGTAATTGACTGTTATATTCCCTTCTTTAGCAGGGACTAATAAGATACATAAACACTAACCCTAAACTTATGTTAGGTATATATGTCATTATTATATAAAGAAAACATTTGTACACATATGACCTTATTATAAAGATGTTATCTATGTCATCATGATGTTGATCCTCTACACATATGATCACCTAATTATTATAAAGATTTTGACCTTATTATAAATATGTAGGTCACTGTAAATAAACATATCATAATCAAAAGGAGTAGCCCAAATACAAAAAATTGACAACTTAATGTTTGGTATGGTGTAGGTAAGACAATTACTTGTTAGGACAAGGATTTGTCACAATGAACGAAAATGACAGGAAGCTTGCTCGGTTAAGAGCGGCATTAGAGGCAAGGGGCAATGGAAAGTGTTATTGTCCTTGCTATGATTATAGAGGATTGAAAAATAGAAGACTTTTAATAACAACATCCCAAAGACATTGTAGGGAGAAGGGGCATGCCGAAGGGGGTTATGAATATCATCCCTTAGTAAGAGGATTCAATATTTAATGTATTCTCCGTAATAATCAGTATGTCATGAATTTTAGTAATATTTCTTATCGGGATTTTTTTATTTTCTATACACACTAACTTTTCTATGTTGTTTTTAAATATATAGATGATGCCCCCAAACTGTCGACCTCCCAAGAGTTATTTGCTAAGTACTAGCAGAAATACTACTTTACATGGAGATAAACTTTGAGATCAGAATATTTAAGCTGTTGATCAAGTTATTAATGATGATATGGATGGAGATAACGTTAGTGATTCAAATCAGGAAGATGAGATACATAGATTGATCCAAGACACATTTGCTCCAATGGATGAGGAAAACCAAGATGATGGTCATGATGTTGATCCTCTACTCGAGAAGTGACGTTAACCTCTTTATGAAGGCTCAACAACAAATCTTTTATTTGCTATATTGTTGTTGGTGAACCTGAAGGCTTTGAATGGTTTATAAAACACATGTCTCACACAGATACTAAGGTATTTAATTTGTTAATTATTTATGCCTGCATGTTCACAAATAATTAAAAGGTTCAATTTTTTCCTATATTGCTATTGTTTTCTAATTTGTAAATTAGTATATTGGATGATATATTGATGATTTATATTTTTTACATTGACATATTGTTTAGAATTTTGTATATTTTTAGGTGATGTTCTATTACCGACGTCAAATATTTTTCCATGCACATATTGAGAAATATCCGTGATTATGAAAGAAATTGGAATGGACTATCAGGCTATTGATGCATGTCCTAATGATCATATCATATATTATGGACAATATGCATTATAAAATTAATGATCACAATGTCAAATAGGTAGATATTGAACCGATAAAGCATCAAGGAAGGTGTCTCGCAAAGATATTCCGATAATTCCACGTTTCCAATGGTTGTTCAGGTGCCAAAGTATAACACAATTTATGGATTTCCATGCAAAGAAAAAAAGTTGAGATGATGTTCTTTGAATGCCTGCAGATGGTTCTACATTGAACTACATCAAAGAAAAGTGGTCAATTTTTAAAGAAGAACTTTGTAATGTTAGACTTTCATTGGCAG
>JASDQU010013418.1:34708-49577 GCA_032191745.1 Picea mariana | reverse complement strand
GCATGCCCAGTTTGTGGTCATAGGATAAAATATCGTCATTCAATGAGTTTAGCAAAGGAAGTGTTTGATGAGTATAGGCACTTTCTGCCTAAGAACCATACTTATCGAACTACAGACAAAGAAAATTTCAATGGTAAAGAAGGAAACAGAAAAAAACCCACAAAGAATGACACCTCACCTATGGAAGTTGTGTTGACGGGTGAAATCGACCGTCCTTCAACTGAGAGAGTGGAACCAGTCTGGGGTTGTCTAATAACCCAAGCTGTTTGGAATGGGCCACCCTGACGAGTTTAACGGCTCCATTGGCCGCTCTAAGGTCTCCTAATAAAACCAAAGAGAGAATTAATCTGAGCTAAGTAATCTAACTAAAGTAAATCAAACAAACTAAACTATAACTAAATACAGGAAACTAACTAAAATAAAGGAAACTAGAAACTAATAAAAACAAATAAAGGCACTAACTTCACTAATCTAACTATGAACTACTAACTATTAAATATACAAGACACTAACTATGATTATAATAACTCAAATCAACTATCTAATTGTTAAATTAATTACAGTTTATTCACAAATATACATTGCATACAATCTATAGATTTGAATAAAACCTGTGAAACTAATTGCTTGCTGTCCCAAGACAGCGAAGATAACTCTTTTTTGATTTTATGATTTATGAATAAGAAAGTAAACTAACTGAAATTAAACGATCTAATATAATTTACTGAAATTAAACGATCTAATATAAATCTAACTAAGATTATATCTATATTAAACTACTTAATGAAAACAGTAAACTACACTCTAATTAACCTGGAAACGCTCCAAGTCTGCTCTGTGTATGATTGCTTCTAAGCTGTTCGGAGGAAGAAATTCACACCATTTTAGTCCTTAATATTCTTGCAAACGATCAGCTGTACTGCTTCTTGAAGTATGTAACAGGACAAACAAGACATGAAAGAAATCATAACAGTTTTCTGATTATAAATTCCTGCAAAAGGGAAACCTATTATGCAGCGAGTTCATATATAACAACTCAATTCATGAAGAAGACAAAGCTATCATTCACAAAATGAATCTACAACTATTATGTCCTATATTTCTTTTTGGAAGAGACAAAATATGTATAACAGTAAAGAAATTATATCACTTGCATTTGATTTAGATAACAAAGTAATACTAAACCATAAACAAGATGATACACAAAACTTGGAACAAAGTGTTGATATATTGAAAAGTAAAAGCTATGACAAGACACCAGTTCTACTCCAGTCTGAATCAAAATTCTATATCCTTGTTCTCCCCATCTGAGGATGATCGATTATTACAAAACCATAGGTTTATATAGGTTTCTCACAAGGTAAAACATCCTTGTGAATAATAGAAAATAGTTTTACACAATCTGGGAATAATCCCCAAATCCCTTAAACTAAGTAACTAAAAATGCAAGTGAGATTCTTAAGATATCCTCCAACTGTTCCTCATATCCATTGCCAATTCGAATTTGCCTGTATTAGACACAAAGATCAAGTTAGAGGAGTATTTTATTGAGAAAATAATAATAAAAATGACTCTATAGACTTAGCTACAGAATCTTCTGATTATGTAGATAGTCTAGAATAGTAAACAGGACCAGATATATAATCAAATCAAATCGAATCCAAAACTAATTACTAATAATTACATTATTCCTTAAATCAAACCAAATTAAAAAAGAACGCAATCAAAACAGGGTAGGGATGCTCTGTTTTTCCAATCAACATAAGATCGAATGAAATCTTAACAAAACTGTTTCATCAATGTAATCGATGGTAACCATATCGTATGAGATACAAACAATCATCATCGATTTGCATAAGATTCAACTCATTTAATCAATTGCCAATATAGAAAGCCTGTCACGATTTTATTCTTAACCATATCCATAGAATCCAGCCACAAAAAACATTTGCTGAACTTTAAATAGTTCATAGGTATGACCGAAAACAATGGTCGTAACTATCATTAATCAATCATAACAGAAAATCGATGTAAATAACTTCTGTTTCCATCAGGTGAAACGATACTCAAAAATCTTTATGTTTGATCGACACACAGTCAACAAACAGAGGCGTCATGAACTGAGCAATAATCAACACAATCCTTATCAAGTTAATTATAGAAACAATATCGATACCCTGAACAGAATCCAATTCAAACAATAATGAGAGTCGAATTAATTGCAAACCATATATGTATCAACAACAACATCAGATTTGGTCGAAAGATGTTGAAAATAGTTAACCCATTTATCAATTACATTCACATAGAACATAACCATTTCAAATCGTAGCATTGACTGTATCGAAAAATGGAAATACCAATCAACAGTCTATTTTTAACAACTTCACTTATCAACAGGGCATCCAACTGAAGTTAAATTTGAACAACCATATCTATTCGACAATCCATCGAATCGAAAAAAAATCAAATCGAATCTGAAACTATAACAAATTATGTATAGTAGAGCATGCTTATGTAACAAAGCAGGTGAAATATGTACACAGAGTGTAATATAAAGAGCGCAAATTATACCATCACAGTTGCTGAGACTATGTCAATTTTGAATTGACAATTGCAGTAGCAGACTCGACATTTTTGAACAGGATTGACCCGGCAGTTCGTTGCTTCTTTTCGTTGGGTTGCATCCTTGCGTTCTGACCAGTGAGCTTTGCCACTTGGCTTTCCAAATCATGGATTTTGGATTGCAATTTTGGGACATCCGAATAGTATCTTTCTAACCACAGCCCACATTGATCGCAAGGTGGTGCAACAGTCTGAACAGAAGGGGGTTTTGATGACTCCTCGAGGGTTTCATGGGGTGGTTCAATACCAGGAAAATCAGGGTTATCCCACAGACAAGGAGGTAAGTTCTTAACGAAATCATAAGGGGGTTTGTCACACAAGCCCTCGGAGTAAGGATACTCCTCGGCGAGAAATCGTTCCACTTCAGAATCAGAGTCTTCGCTGACTACGATAGGCTCTAATTTAACAGGGGGCTTGGGTTTATTCCTCGCTATGAGAGAGATCAACCTTGCATTTTTCTTGCCTCTAGTATTAGCACCAGTCTTCACTCTAGTCTTTTGGGTTTTAGGCTTAGCAACTTCGGTCTGTTGAGTCACAGCCATAGGCGAATTCAAAGGTGAGTCGGGTTTAGGTTTGGGTAGCAAAACATTATAGGGAACAGGGGCAGACTTGCTCTTGGTTACCATGGGCTTATCCACCTATGGAGGACTCGATTCTTCAAAACCATTACGGTTGAGAAAATCATACCAAGAATCACGACGTAACCCCAATTCATAAAAAAAAATCATTTTAATCAACCCAACATGGAAGAGGCTAGTGTCAGCCTGGCTACACTTGTACTTCTTAGCCATTTTGAACAAACTTCGGTGCAGATAGTGCGGCATACTAAGTTCGAAACCCATAAACACCATTAATAAACGTAAATGAAACAGGAAAACAAACCCGTACCTGCCTTCACAAGTCACAAATTGCTTGATAATCATCAAGAGATCATACCAGCGGGGTTTCAACATCTTAGCAGGTAAACCTCTGTTGCATGAAGCCACTGTCCGAGACTGAAACAGTAATGTCCACGGGACATCGTCAACCTTACAACTTTTCGACCATTTTTGTCCCTCTACAGGCAGACTGGTTGCCAAGTTGAGGAATTGTTCAGTGATTTCAAGCTGGACATCTCCAACTTTGGCTCGGCAGCCATCAAATGACAACGCAAATTGCCGAGCCACCGTGATGTTGTAACCATCAAATTTCCTTATGAATGGAAGCCACCCGAACTCTTCCAAGTCGCTATACGCACCATCAAATGTTAACAGTGCTTGGCAGCCATTGGGCTCGACCCTTACAACAGGAGCCATGGCTTCTGTACATGGTAGGGTTTGAGCTAAACGAAACAATGCACAGAGTCAATGAACAATAGGGTTTGATAGTTTCATCGCTTGATGAGACCGGAATTAACTGCATGCGTGCGAAGGTGGTGGGATTACCACCGCCACGCATTGTATTAATGACCATGTACAGTGATGTTACAATCATAATCACTTAAACCATGCGTATCGGCGAGCAAATAGGTGAATCATCATACCAACGTGCCATTCATCCGAGTCAGAACCAACACCGTATGTGATAATCATGTGCCAAGTGTTAAGTTTAATCAACATGAAATCCAACGATCAGTCGTGTCAATCCAAAACGTTTCAAACCAATGTCTAATACATTCATGCCAATGCATAGTTTGAAACTATTGCTCGTTCCATGTGATATCAAACTTTCAAAACACCATACCAAGCATCGATTAAACCATGAAATCGAAAATCTAAAAAGGCTGGTCAATGCACCTTTGCAAAACCCAAACTATTGCCACTTTATATGAAGCCAAGCTCACGATATTGCCAATGTGTTTTTAGCATAATCAATGTGTAAAAACATTGCAACTAATGAACATATGAAAATGATAAGTCAAGAGTTCATAACAATAAGAATTATATCATATGTAAAACCAACATCAATTATGACCCATATGACATCAAACATAACTCATAACTTAACCTTTTCAATACTTTATCAAAGAAATCAAGTTGCGCAATTAAAGTGAGAGAAAATTTTGCAGCGATGATGATAAACCAGTGGTCAATTGTCTTTCAACAAATCAATCAAAGACAACGACAGTCAAATCAACGAAAGAGGTGTTTTCACACTTTTAGTTGTGAAACATGAAACGAAATCAAATTGTAATTGTCACAAAATGAAACAAACGTCTAGAAGCACAATGCGATGATACTTTGTCGTAAATGAGACAAGAGGTGTAGGCATCTTTTAAGGCAAATTAAAAAAAAATTGTATTGGCTGCCAACAAGTTGGAATATATTAGAAATCGTCAAGGTATGCAAATTATTTATGTATGACCTATTATATATATCTTTGGTTAATTTCATTAGTATTAATTTCATTTTGTCCCATTATAAATTAGTGTTAATTTCAATTTGTTGATGTTTCATGAATGTCGTTAAGTCACGAATGGGCTTCCACTAGGAATGAAAATTTACCCGATGCAATTCAGTAGATTGCCATACTACGAGCACCTACAAATAGTTAATTTGTTTGATACAATGCATATCGGGAAGAACATAACATAATTGTTGTGGCGAATATTAGATGGAAGGACTGACAAAGAGAAAATTGGAAAGATTTGTTGTGACATCCGAGAAGCTAATCACGCCTTGCAAAGTGTTATTGTTAATTCTAATGGCGATGGTCATGAAAAAAATACTAGTCTTCCTTGGTTATTGACGGAGCAACAGAGCAATATTGTAAAAGAGGTCATTTGAAAAATTAGGTTTCCGACGGGGTTATCGTCGAACATACAAAATATATTAACTAAAAAAGTTGATTTTGGTGTGGTTAAAACACATGACTGGCACACATTCATTAAGGTAATTAGTAGGTTATAATATATTTGCTTATTGGTATGCATTTTTTGGAAAAAAATAATAATTATTTGTTTTTTGTTACAGTATGTTCTATCTTTATCTCTCCCAGACGACTTTGACAACAACATATAACAAATTATATATGTACTTGGCAAATACATGAGGTAAGTATTGTTTTATAAGGAAAATTTACTTCTTATGTGATTTGTATTGGAACTTATTGACATGTTATCTTTTATCTGCAAATTTATGTATGCCTTGATATTATTTTATTGCATCGACATTTGTAGGTGGCTATCATCAAAAGAAATCCATAAAGAAGATATAAGGTATTGGAAGAGAGAAATTCCCCGACTAATATGTCAAATGCAACAGTATCTACCTCCAACATTTTTCAATGCACAAGAACACTACCTCATACACCAAGTTGAGGAGATTGAATTATGTGGACTAGTCCACACAAGGTCGATGTGGATGGTGGAGAGGCAGTTGAAGTCACTGAAGGATTTTGTCAGACAAAAAGCATGTCCAGAAGGTTCTATGGTTGAGGGATATATGGTATATCAATTCATGGTGTATATTATTCAATATCTACCTAAATTAGCAGAAAATATTTATGTGCCTTGCATTTGGCATCTCGACTCCATCAACAAATTTGAAGGGGAGGTCCTATTGGGGAAAGGTAAAATGAGGATTGTGAAAGGTAATTATTAGATGTTGACGTAGATTTAATATATTACACATCTATTAAATTATTAATTTATTAACAATAACTAATTAATGATATTAAATTGTTATGATATCATATAGTTTCTCGAGAGTGGGATGCTTTACATTTATACATTACAAACAACTTTGATTGGATGGAGCATTGGATAAAATATACTGAAGAATACTTCGGTAGGTTATCATGGGAAGGGGTGAGTAAGATGATTAAAACAACACATCATCATCGAGATAAATGTCCTGATCTTACATCAAGGGAAGTTGATTTATGCTTTGGTTTAGAAGATAAACATGCAAGTTAAATTTGTTACCCACATTTTCCTAGTTATTTCCCAATTTTCAATGTATTTCATTTGTTTAATTATTGAAATATATATTTAGTGAGTCCTATATGAGGATTATTAATTCACAATTTATTTTTTACTTGTTGTCCATGTTGCAGTTGAAATATCACAAGGCTATGTGGTGTAATGGTCGTAAATTTCGTATCAAAATGTTGGATGATAAGATGAAAACCTCAGATTGTGGGATAACTACAGTGTTTAAGGTCACCAAAATTTCCTCTAGAAGTGACAAAAATACGGAAGAAATTGAGAATAGGTACTATGGCCATTTGGAGGATATAATTCAGTGTGATTTTAATTCCTTTAAAATAGTTTTGTTTGAGGATAAATGGTACAGGATATTGATGCATGAACATGATCCTGAAAGAACTATTATTGAGCATGATAATGGATTTACCATGGTTAATACAAGTGCATTTGAACTGGGTATAGAGCCTTATGGTCTTCCAAGACAATGTGAGAAAGTATTTTACTCAGAGGTACCTGGTAAAACAGGTTGGTCATACGTTGCTAGATATGATCCACGAGGAAGACCAGTAAAGTACAATCATGTAGCTGAGGATGAAGATAATAATGAGGAAGAAGATCATGATTATGAATACCAGGAGTAGGTGGGTCATGTAGTTGATGTGTTAGATGAAGAAGTTGAAGAGGTTGATCATCCAAATGTAGGAGACGACAATCTCATTGACGATATCGATAACTATGGTAGAGAAAATGACGTTGATAAGAATGATCCTTTCACAAATATCAATTCTGAACCAGATCCTGATAAATATGTTGAATTGGATGAAGAAGAATATGACTGATATTTAATTGTTGAAAAGAAGAGGTATGTGTTTATATCTTTTATATGATATTTATATGTTTTTATTTTGTATAATATAGTATACGATACATGTTCTTTATAATTTCAAATTAGGTAATATGGGGAAATTGAGAGTGATGTGAGCCGGGGGGGGCATAATTAGAGCTTCCACCTTCACGTGGCTGCCCCTGTTTAGTAGAGAATGAACTATGCTCGAAACCAAGAGGAGCTCTGCGAGACTGTGCCTAATCATACTAATGATGTAGTTATGTCCATCATCAATTCATCATTATCATTCTCAAAATTATCATTCTCCAAATATCTTATACAAATTTTACAAGGAAATTGTACTAGGAAATTCATCTATGGAATTGTTATATATAGGTCCAACATAATGATCCCCTATAATGTGGACATTATCCCTCAAGAAGTTTTCATGACTTCATGTTTGGGTTGTATATCAATGTTGTTGTTTATATCCCACATTGTGGATGGCTAAAAATTATTTCTTGAGTGCTCATTGATCATAAAAGGCATGACCAAATCCTTGCAGATATTCTCCCAATAAGTTATCATGGCCGGATGCCAATATTTTTCCCCTCCCTTATCAATCGAGGATTTATATTGCATGATTGGTGTGTCGTCAAGAAGTTGGAATTTGAAGGAGTGGCATCCCTTGATACCAATTATCTTGTGGTTATTTCCCAACAAGTGTGGATCCATGAAGCTTTTGTAAGTCAAAAAATTCATGAATTAGATATGAGATGAAGAAATTGTGATCTTCACATCTATAAGTTTTCACCATCTGTAGCCGTGAAAATATGTCTTTTTTCTTAATTTGAGCTGATGACCTCCTATAAGTTCCATTTATGTCTTCATGTGTGTATCCCATCGAGAGGAAACCATATTCATCAATGTAAAACACCCTTCTTGCTATTAGAAGGGATGGAAATGAAAACACATAGTGACTTTGTTATGACATGTACACTTATTTATTTGCATCAATAATACTAGTGGTAATATGTTGACATTCAATAACTCTTATAAGATCTGGATGAGGATTATAAAAAACAATTTGTTATTTTAATTTAACCTAATTTAGACCTATTGATACCTAATTCTAATCCTTCTCTAATATCCATATGTTTTAAATATATTGAAAATATCCTCCAACCCCTATATACTAGGAAACATATTGTTTTCATGTTTTTAGAATTTTAAACCACCCAATATGAACTCACATAGTATAGAATTTCCTAAATAGTGAAACCCCATAAGAGGTTTATGTTCGGGGCATTATTTGAAAGTTGGATGAACATTCTATAGATAATTGTTCCATTCTATTCCACTCTCCATTTGTAAAATGGTATATCTTTAGGAGAAGAATAAGTAAGGGTCAACTGCCCTTTTTACATTCATATTTTTAATTCATCATTGTCATTGTTTAACGTAGTTTAGAAGGGTAAAAGGGTCAGTTGATCCTTCATTCAGTGAATCCTTTTTGAAAGTCATGGAAGAGGTTTGTACTAGGGGAATAATGTGGAAAGGTCGATCGAACCTTCTATAGATAATTTTTCACTTCTAGTTAATTGCCATTTTCTTGGATTGTTATTTCTTTAGGGGAGGAATAAAAAAGGGTTAGGAACTCCTTTTGCATTCATATTTTTAATTAATCCTTATTGTTATTTGAGCTAGTTTGGAAGAATAGGTCAACCATTCCTTATATAAATTTTCAACAAATCATTTTAAAATTAATAGAAGAGGTATTTGTTGGGGGAATTGTGTGGAAGGGTAGACAAACCATTTTATAGAGAATTGTTCCATTTCAATCAACTCTTAGTATCCTAGAATAATAGATCTTTAGGTGAAGAATAAGGAAGGAATGACCACCACTTATGCATTTAGTTTTTTAATTAATCAATTTTGTTATATCTCCTAATCTAGAAGAGTCGACTGACACTTCCTTGTATAACTTCTCAGTGAAGCCTTTTCAAACTCAAAGAAGAGATTTTCATTTCGAGCATAATGTGGAAGGGTCAGTTGACCCTTGTATATATAATTGTTTCATTCTAGTCAAATCTCCATCTCATAGAATGGCATTTCTTTAGGGGAATAATAAAGAAGGGTTGATTGCCCCTTTCACATTCGATCTTTTTAATTAATACTTTTCCCTTATTTGACCTAGTCTACAAGGGTTGATCAACTCTTCCTTGTATAAATTTTCAATGAGTMATTTTCAAACTAATAGAAGAGGTATGTGCTAGAGGCATAATGTGAAAGTGCCAATCAACCTTTATCTAATGATAATTGTTCCATTTCAAGCAACTCTTTGTCTCATAGAATGGTACATCACTAGGTCAGAAAAAAGGAAGGGTTGKTCACAACTTATCGATTCACATTTTCAATTAATATTTTTTGTCAATGAAGCCTTTCAAACTCATAAAAGAGGTTTTCATTAGGGCATAATGTGGAAGTGTCACCTAATTCTTCTTGATATAATTGTTATATTCCAATACACTCTACATCTCATTGAATGTTATATATTTAACGATAGAATAATTAGGAGACTTATTATTAGGTGACTTATGTTTCCTAATCATACCAACGATGTACTTAGGGAAACTACTTCTAGACCACCAATGATGATTTATTGATTCCTACTGAACTAGGAAACAATTCTCGATCCAATGCCGAAGCAAAAACCTGAAGTGCTCTTCCTACCCTCAGTACATCCTGCCCAATCAACATCTAGAAAATTTGACAATATCACTCCACCACTATGCTCATACAACAACCAGTACTACATTGTACCTCTCAAGTATCCAAACACTCAACCATGTGTATCCATGAGGGTTGCTGCTTGAGAATTGTTAGGAAGGAGTCATCTAGGAAATTTCCACTAATGAACTGCCCTATCTTTGGTTCCGAGAGGTGAGTCCCATGAAGTAGTTGATCTTTGAATTTACAACAAAGTAGATAGAAAAGGCCCTCTATAGCCAAAATATATAGGGATGACACCAGAGGGAATCCCTATCTAATTTATTGAAATAGTCCCATTTGTTCATATTTTCTTTTATTAATGAAGAAACAAGCCAATGAATTAGTAAAGAAGGTTTCCACACTAATTTTGAATTTAAGACTAAGTCCTATGACTTTGAGGTTCATTTTGATAAGGAGAAATTTCCTTAACCAATTAGGGAGATTAAAATCCTTTCTGTAGGATATGGTCCAGGCCTATTTAGCAACAAGCACACTCTTTAGAGTGGATAATGCCAAGGTTGGGACTAGGGGTTTGATTGAGACTCCTATCTCTTTAAATAATGAATATTCTATGACCATTTCATTTCATATTGAAGGAAAGGTAACATGTTTCATGCATCTATGAAGAGGTATCTTAGTGGTCATTCTATTAGGCTTCTATTGAGGTGGCTCTTGTATAAGGGAGGACATCTAAGATGTATTTCTACTGGCCTAGATGTGTTTGGACAACCCTCATCCTTCTCTTTATTTTCTTTTCTCGGTGGGCCCCCAATGATTTAGATGGAAGAGTTTGGAAGAGTTATAGTCTAGGCCTATATAAAATATATAATATATTATATATAATTTATATAACATATATTATATATTATATATATTATATATTATATATTATATATATAATATATAATGTATATTTTATATATAATATAAAAAAACCAAAAATAAAAATGAAAAATCGAAACAACATAAAATAAAAATGAAAATGAAACAAAACACAACCAAAACATAATTTCAAAACACATACACTCGCGCACAGAGCTGCATGCACTCACCACCACAATCCCACCACTCGTGCGTAGACATGCAAGCAACCACCACCATAGTCCCTGTATGGATTTGGCACCAGAGTCCCACCACTCATGCGCAGAGCTGCAAGAAACCACCACCACAGTCCCTGCATGGATTTGGCACCAAATTCCCACCTCTTGCACATAGAGTTGCAAGAAACCACCACCACAGTCCCATGGATTTGGAGGACGGAAGGGAGAGGAGGACAGATTTGGAGCACAGATTTGGAGCATAGAAGGGAGAGGAGGATGGGATAAGGAGGAGAAGGAGGGAGAGGTACACAGGAGGAGGCTAGGGCACATACATTTTCACACAGAGTGGAAGGGGGAGAAGGAGGATAAGGAGGGAGAGGCACATGAGAGGAGGGCATGTGGGAGGAGGCTAGGGAAAATGGATTTGTAGAGGAGGGCACACGAATTTGCAGAGGAGGAGGGCACACGGTTTTTCACCGGAGGAGGGCACACTGTCGAAGGAAATGGTTTGACTTCTTTCTCCTATGTCTTGAGCATGCATGCTAATTGTTTGATGAAATTCTTGATAGAATGTTTGATGAAATATTTGATAGAATTCTTGATGAAATGCTAAGTCATCCTTTTAAAATGCTCCAATCGTACCCTTAGCACTAGGCTCATAATCGGTTTCAAAATTGAAGAGCCCTAATCATAATTATTTACAACTCACACATGACCAATCCCCTTGATTATGTCATGAGAAGAAAAAATCCCCACGGAAGTAGTGTAAGTTAATAACCATTGAATATAGTCCAAAATGAATATTTGAAGAAAGTGTCGAAGAATTTGGGGATAGGGAAACAAGTAAGAATGAAAAAAAAAATCTAGCATCTCTTCCCCAATTTCATAAAATGATCACTGAGGTCCTAGACACTTTTATCCTTGAATTTGAATCCCTTTGCAATACTTATGAATATAATAATTATGCCCAACTGAGAATTTTCCCCTCTACTTTGAAGGAAATATCCCTCAAATGGTTCATAGGTCTAGATATACATAATATTTAGACATTGGAAACTATGAAGAATCTTTTTATAGAGAAATACACTGAATATTGAAAATATGGAGACTGGTCAAGTGTTAAGCCCTAATATTGGCTCATTACCCCTTAATTGAGGCATATTATATTAGTAATGTTATTTTATTTATGTTGGCTTTAGGCCATTAGTTGTAATTATACCTCCTAGTCTCCTATATATACCAAGGAGACATTTTCATTTTGAATCATCTTGTACTTGAACATTTAAGTGGGATAAAAGGGGGTTGCCCCCTCGAAGAGGCTTATTATTTGAAATTATCTCTTTTTCAAGGCATTGAGTACATTTCCTGAGGTTTTTCTATGCTATATTTATGTTTGGTTCTTAACATATGGTATCAGAGCTCAAGGTCTTGGGGTTTCGCTGCTACATCTGAGACACCGTGGAATTTGCACTATAACTTTGTTTGTACAATGTTTCAGAAGGAACGACTTGGAGAATATTTAGTATATAGATCAAGGTAATTTGGGTTAAAAATTCAGCTCCTGAGGCCTTATACTTTCATAGATACAGCTTGTACAAGATAGGGTTCTGGAATCATCCTGAAATGAGTCATTGTGGAATTTTTTCTATAAACAATTTTCTGTAATGTTTCAGACCTTGAAATCCAGATTCCATTTACAAAAATTAGTAGGGTATCTATGGAAAACATTTCAGCTTCTGGGTCATCTTACATTTGTAGATACACCTTATGTAAGATAGGGTATCTGACTAGTCCTATTGACTAGTCTCAAGAAGGTGTTCCAGGTAAAACAATCATAACTTATTTCTAGAGTATCCAAATTGAGTGGGACTAGTTTCATTGGATCTTGGACAGTATGTAGTATTTTGGATGTGAGTTTTAGAATTTTATATCAGTTATTTTGTGCGGGGCATGCTATGCAAGTGAGATCTCCTGGAAATGACAAAAATCGGCAAGTTGTGAGGAAGTTACCGTAAATTCCACTTGGCACATCCAATTTTGATCAGACCTATTGCATTGTAGAGAAGAAATATCAGAGAACTACCTAAAAGAAAGTTTCATACCCAGAAGGGCCAAAACTTGGGAGATAGAATAGAATAAATATTGTCTAGCAGAACTGCCTCAAAATCAAGATTCAAAAGTGATACTTGGCCAACATGCCACCAAAAAAGGGACCTTCTACACCAAATAAGCCTTCAGAAAATCCTAATTGGACTCTTGATGAAGGTGAAGAAATGCATAGGGTCATAAATGAACTACAAAAGAAGATGGATTCAATGGAATCTAAGTTGGACACTAAGATGGATTCAATGGAAGCTAAGTTGATGGATTCAATAGAAGCTAAGTTGGATGGCTTAAAAGGGGAGATCATGGAAGTATTGAAAAATTCCGTAACAAGGAAGACACCTGAAAGTGAAAATGCATCCCATTAAATTCATGATGAGGACACAAGGAAGGTGAATCTAGAATGGAAAAACTCCAACTTTGGTTTGAAGACCAACCACGTTCCTAAGATTGATATAAGGAAGTTTGATGGCAAGGACCCAATCACATGAATACTTCAGATGGAGAAATTCTTTGATCTCCATAATGTGCCACATACACAAAAGGTATGAATTGCTTCTTTATATTTAGAACCTAATCAATTTGTTTGGTATCGATGGATTTGTTCTCGCAAATCACTCGTCACTTGGACAATTTTCACGGAAGAAATGATAGCACACTATGAGGATACAAGAAGCAATACCTTCTTTATCCACTTGATAAATCTCAAGCAAAAGGGTTCAGTTACCGAGCACATTGAGAACTTCCAAATATTGAATATAAAGGTAACTGATATTCCAGATGAGCACTTGATTGATGTATTCATAGGAACTTTAAAGGATAACATTCAACATGAGGTTCACCTTTGGGAACCTAAATCATTGGAGAATGCATTTAATGTGGCAAGAAATGTTGAAAGTAAAAATATGGCTATGGCTACTAGAAGGACCTATCCTAACATCTATAGAGAGAACAATGCTCCTTCTCCTAAAACACGTCAACCTACAAGGTTGACACCTCAACAATTGGAGGAAAGAAAGGCAAAAGGTTTATGCTTTAATTGTGACAGTAAGTATAGTAAGGGACATAAGTGTGGTGAGAAGAAATTATTCTACATAGATTGTGAAGAGGAAGAAGAACAAGAACAAGAACCATCTCAAGATGAAAACGTAGAAGCAATTTCATCTCAAGAGTTGACTCCCACGATATCATGTAATACACTGGCCAGAATTAACACTCCTCAAACCCTCAATATCGAAGGAGCATCAAAAAGAAAAAGGTGATAGTCCTAATTGATTCTGGCAGTACTCATAGTTTCATTCACTATAAATTATCCAAAGATCTCAATTGCTTTGTATATCCAGTGCCAAAGTTTCAAGTAATGATTGCAGATGGAGGAACTATCAATTGCCCAGGAAAATGCAATAAGATCAATCTTACTATGGGGGAATGTGTAATGAATAGTCCAATGATTGCTATACCCATGGGTGGTGCAGATGTACTAGGAATCTAATGGTTACAATCATTGGGAACAATGACTTTTAATTTTCAAGAACTTTTCATGAAATTTTCATTGGAAGGAAAAGAAATTGAGTTAAGCGGTATCACAGGGAAGCG
>JASDQU010013418.1:801-16620 GCA_032191745.1 Picea mariana | reverse complement strand
GAATGCACTAGACATCTTTTCTAGGGTGGTGGTCGAAGCATTTAAGGACTTTTTACACAAGTTCTTGGAAGCATACTTTGATGATTGGACTATCTTTAGCCTACTGAAATACCATATTGAATGTTTGAGGTTGATGTTAGATAAGTGCAGGCAATGTCAAATTGCCCTGAATCTAAAAAATTGTATTTTCTTCTCACCCTTTGGAGTGATGCTAGGGAATATTTTGTGTAAGAAGGGATTGTTGGTAGACCCTTCCAAGATTGATATCATTGTTGATCTAGCCCCCCTACTTTGGTTAGATAGTTGCGCACTGCATTAGGACACACTGGATACTATAGAAATTTTATTAAGGGTTATGCACAAATAAAAACACCTATGGAGAAGTTATTAAAGAAAGATAGTAAGTTCCAATGGAAAAAAGAATGCCAGCAGAGCTTCGACACACTAAAGAAGAAAATGATCATTGTGCCTATCTTGGTTTTCCAGATTGGAGTAAGGAGTTCAATTTTCATATCAATGCTTCGTCAATTGCATTCGGAGTAGTCTTGGCACAATCGGGTGCATGAGACATTGACCACCCCATAGCCTTTTCTAGCAAGAAGATTTCTACAGTTGAAAGGAATTATACTATGACTAAAAGAGAAGGCTTGGCTATGGTATATGTGTTGTAGAAGTTTAGACACTATTTGTTGGGAGGACATTTTAATATGTTCACTGATCATTCTGCATTGAAGTACTTAGTCAAAAAGCCAATGTTGGGGGGAAGAATATGGATATGGATATTAATATTCCAAAAGTATGACTTTGAAATTGTGGTCAAGCCAGGAAGAATGAATAAAGGACCTGATCACTTATCCAGGTTAGAACATGGTGAGGAACCTACTAGTCTGAAGGATACACTACCATATGCACAATTGTTGGCCATTAGAAAAGTTGATGATCACTTCATCGAGATAATTTAGTTCTTTGTCCGCAAGAGTGGCACCTCGCGAGTATATAGTCATTCAAAAGAAATAGTTGGTAGTCTGCGCTACCGACTTTCAACTCATAGCTAGATAGTTGTATAATATGGGACCATATGAGATCTTGAGAAGATGCTTTATGGAGGTAGAAATACCATCGATTCTAGAAGAAGAACATGAAGGCATCGCAAGAGGCCACTTTGCATGGAAAGAAACAATGCAAAAGGTTCTCAGAGCTGGCCTCTAGTGGCCTACTTTACATAAGGATGATAAGGAATACTACAGAGCCTGCAATGTGTGTCAAAGAGTAGGGAAACCTTCCAGAAGGGATGAAATTCCTTTAGCACCACAATTAACATTACAAGTATTTGAGAAATGGGATATTGACTTTGTGGGACCTATCAACCCACCAGGAAAGTGCACAGGAGCTAGATACATTATCACTACTACAAAGTATTTGACCAAATGGGAAGAAGCAAGAGAAGTTAAGGATTGTAGTACAACCACAGCTGTACAATTCATCTTTGAGGATATTATAACCATATTTGGATGCCAAAATATTCTTATGAGTGATCAAGGAACACACTTCATCAACAAAACTATTGAAGCCTTGACTCAGGAGTCCAAAGTTCACCATCAGAAGAGCACACCATACCACCCACAGGCGAATGGTACAGTCGAAGCTTTCAATAAGATCTTGGAGATAGCACTGACTAAGATTTGTAGTGTCAACAAATATGATTGGGACCTAAGAATTCCAGCAGTATTATGGTCCTATAGAACTACTTTCAAAAAGTTAACAACACAGACTCCATTTAAGTTGGTATATGGCTTGGAAGCAGACGTACCTATTGAATACTTGGTTCTTAGTTTGAGAATCAAAGTATTTACAAGTATGGATGACATCAACGTTGTTCAACATAGGCTTGCACAGTTTCTAGAACTGGAGGAAGATAGGTTCATTACAGGATTTCATCAGTAGGTACAGGAAGAATGAGAGAAGGCTTATCATGAAAAACATATAAAAAACAAATCATTTAAACAAGGAGATTTGGTACTGTTATATGACAGTAAGTTCATGAAGCATTCATGGAAGTTCATGACACATTGGCTAGGGCCATTTGAAGTTGCCTATGTTATAGAGGGAGGAGCTATGAAGTTGAAGACCCTTAATGGATAATGGAAAGAAGGTTTGTTAAATGGGAGCTAGTTGAAACTATACTATGACAACCAACTGCCTCGTAGCTCTCAGTAAAAGAAAAGGAAGAAGGGTCTAGGTACCAAGTGCAGTTGAAGCTAGGTACCAGACACAGAAAAGACACTCTGCACATGATAGAGAGGGATAGAGTAGAAATCACAGGCTACTCCATGTAGTCTGCAGTCGAGGTGATATAGAAGGCTCAATCTTCCAATGACTAGGGATGAGTCACATGTGAGTGTTGGGGTCCTGTTGTCCCTTGGTTATGTATTAAGGAAGAAAGCGAATATTAAGGAAGAGGAAATAAGAAGTAAGAATTGTGTGGGAGGCATATAAATGGAGGAAGGTTCGAAGTGGGTAAAGAAGAAGAGAAGAAGGAGTGAAGTAAAGGAAAAGCTATCTATTGGAAGAGAAGATCAATGAAGACAAACCATTGAAGAAGATAGATCATGGACAACTGAGAAAGAAGAAAAAGACATCAACGGGTGCTTTGGAGCACCTCATGGAAAAGAAGGAAGGACAGGCTGGTGAAGCCTTGAAAACACAGGTCAAGTGAACCTAGGGTTTTGGCACCTAGGGTTTTGGATCTAGGGTTTTGACACCTAGACTTCGGTCTAAGGTTGTCCAAGAGTCATGTAATGTATAAATAAAGGTCTAAGAAGAGTTGAGAGGGTTGTTCATTTGTGGTCATTGGTTACTATCGTTGTTGTGGGCATAATATTGATATTATGTACTCTTGCATTGTAATATCATCAACTGGGTGTGAAGATCGACCCTACAGCTGGGTGTGCAGGGGGAGAAGGGAAAGAGAGAAAGATAAAGAGAGAGAAATATCTGCAGCTAAGTGCACATATAAAACTATATTTTTTCATCTAATATATCAAGAAACACAGTTTTGTGGATGTACTACTAGGGAGAGGGTGAACCACGTATATCTTTTTGTTCTTTGTGATTGATACTGTGTTATTTGTCATCTGATATACTTCTATTGCATTATTGCATTAGATCAGAGATATAACTTCGTGAAGCTAAGTGTAAGATTGTTAATAAATCTTTGTGTTATATTGCATTTTCCCTGGATTCACTTTGCATTTACTCTAGTTGTGGACACCTGTGTCCTGCAACCCCCTATCGCTACTTCGGGTGAGACTACAGCTGCTTCATAGGTGTTGCCAAAAGGGCTAGTAGTTAGGGTTTTGTTGGTGCACTATAAGAGTTGAACCCTGGGTCTGCCCTTGTGCCAACAGATGCCTAGAATCCTTGCAAAACTTATCTCTATATTCCCCATGGGTTTCAAAATGACCCCTCCTGCACCTACCACCCCGATATTAAATAACTTTTACATAAAATTTAAAATATTTTTTTTCTCAAATTTAGATTAAAATGATAACTTTTACATAAACTTTAAAATAGAAATTTCATTATTTTTCTCCAATTTTTGGTTTGAAATCCAATATAATTTAAACCTCTAATTATAAGTTTTTATATATTGAACTTTTATATTTTAAATCTTAAAAATATCCTAATTTTTAATTTTTAAGATGTTAAATTTAAATTTAAAGAAAAAAGGATAAATTTAAAATCAAAATAAATATTTACAAGTTTGTTTCAAAATCAAGGTAGGATATGTACATCTTCATAGAATTTATGTCCCTTGTCTCAAAAACAAAAATATCCCATACACCAATTTAGGTGACGTTAAAATTAAGATCATTATTATATATTAATATTAAAATATTGAACATTTTAATATATATTTAATTATAAACTATTTTTTTAATATAATTTTTAAAAATATATACATATCTATATTAACCCTCCCTTCTTCCCATGAAAACTTAATTTACATTATCTTCCATCTCCCCTATTGAATTTGGAGTTTTTGACATTTTTTCCAATCAATTTTGTATAAAATTTGATTAAGAATTGTTGAAATTCGAATTGGAAATTTAAGTTATAGAATCTTCACATTTTAAGAGTTTCAGGGATATTTATCACATAATTCATTTCCACATTCAAAATACAATTTCAAGGATTTTTTAAGTCATTAACCATTAAAAAAACTACAATTTCAAGGATTTTTCAAGTCATTAAAGCTATTTAGTGACTTCAAAAATACAATTTCAAAAAAAAAATGCTATCACCAACAATTATATACAATTGTATTGCAGAAAATTCCTCTAAAAATTATCAACAAAATTGATAAATATAAAACATTTAAACTAGACCAAGGGCATTCACCTGCCACTATTTTCCATATTCCATATATTGACCACACATTTGAGTAATCAATCATATTTATCTCAACACTATTTTCCATATATTGGAGCTTCAATTCATGATATTGAAGCAACCCATAACTAATTTGGAAAGATTATATTAATTTGAGAAGGCATTAATATCCCAAATAACCCATAACCATACTTCATGAGCTTAGATTGATTAAGAACATATTAATATCCTTTGGTAAATTATATAAATTTAAGATTTTTTTCTATCGATAAATCAATGTTGGTAGGCTCTAAGGTTTTTGACGGGATGGGTTTGTTTAGGGTTTCCTCAGTAATTTTGCTAGGATTTACTCAGGCCCTATAGGTTTGTATGATGGGAGTAATCTATCCTCCCTTTCCCTATTCCTACCCTATCTTGTTCGTTTTAGACTTGTATTCCTTTGCGTTGCGACTTCAATTGGTTAGAACCTTCCATCTCTACTTCGTAGTAGGGTTTTAACGTCGATGGCACTAAACCTCGACCTATCCTGGGCTGATGAGGATTTTTTGTGGGCCAAGGATGGCCTCTTCCTTTCCAACGAGGCTTATAAGATCCTTTATGATTGTCAGCGTTAGATGAGGTCCCCATAGTACAACTTGAGACCTGTTGTAGTTGTAGCTCCCACCTCATTCCCTCCCCTTAATGCGGTTATCAACTCCTTTACTTTGAATCTACTTTCCCTGCCAAAAGTGTGATAGGTGCCTCCACTACCTCCTCAAGTTCCTACACTTTCTACTAGATCTCTTCCACCTGGTGAAAATCACGTGCCTGGAACAAGCCCTTCCCATATTTGTGCCCTTATCAATTAATATGATGTGAATAACGCTAGTCTTTCTCCCTCACTAGAACATTTTCCCTCTTATGACTCCCCCTTACTGCCTTCTGCTACCCTACGCTCTCGCATACATTTTCTTGGTGCAGGCCAAAACCACTCCTCTGGTGTTTTTGCTCGTTCAAATCAGAAGAACACATGCTAGAAGATGAGGGATGATAAACCTAGATGTTTTCTTGGCAGTGATATCTTTGCGGGCAGAGTGTCAGGTCTCATGATTAAAGATCTTGTCAGAAAATTCTTCTATGCTAAGATGAGTATGCACCAACTTACAGATTAGATGTTCTCCTACTGGAAACCCATCCTTGGGTATTTCCCCTGGTTTATCCTTCTCTCCAATCACTAGTTAGTGTTCCACTTTCTCTCTGAAAGTGACCTCTTGCACATTCTGGATACACCCTGGATATTTGGAAGAGGGGTGCTTATATTGAAACGTTGAAGCCCGGGTTTTAATTCATTCATGGAAAATTTCAAAAGAAGATACTTCTATATTCTCTTACCATATTTCCTGCTGGAATACTAGTCCATCTGGGTATTCAAAGCCTAGGAAATTTGGTGGGTAAGTTTGTTTATTTTGATGCATTGGCACTCCAAAATAATAATAAAATACTAGCATGGGTCCTGGTTGACTTGGATCTAGATAAATGCCTTCCAGATTCAATTTATATCACCATCAAGGATGTTTGATTCCTACAAACAATTGAATACTGGAAGGAACCATTCTGATGTCATGTTTGCTGGAAAATGGGGCAACTTAGGAAAAGTTGTATGTCAATCTTAGAGCATCCTTAGAGTTTCAACCCTTTGGAAACAACCTGCACATCTTCTAAAGTTCCAGTTGGATGCCACCTCAAGAGTGAGACTTTTTTAAGTATCTATTTGGAAGGAAGGACTAAACAGTCAGGGGATTAGATCAAACTATTGAATTTTTATGCACCCTATAAGGATAGGGAATTATTCTGGAATCCTATTTTATAGTCAAGATTATTGAAGGAAGAAGGATTAATTGTTGGTGGGGATATAAAATTCACACTATCTATGAAGGAAGATTGAGGGGCCTCTTCCATATTAGATCCACTCTCATATTCTTCACTAGTCTCTTACAATCTTTTGGGTTGGTCGATGTTCAACCAACATAACTTACCCCCACTTGGTGGATTGGAAGATCAGGGGAAGATGATATTGTGAAGATATTATATCGTTTCCTAGTTGATGAATCACTTCTCAACATCAACTACAAGGTAATATCATGGGTAATAAATTCCACAATCTCAAATCATAACCTGATCTACCTACAACTGGAATCTTGCACACAGATTTTTTCACTGCCCTTCAAATTCAATGCAACTTGGGTCATTGATCAAGACTTTTCCCTTGTCATTAAAAATTCATGGAAATCTATGAGTCATTGGACAAATGCCTCCCTTATTCAGCTACTGTGTTGTAAACTAAAATGCTTGAAAAGAACAATGATCTAGTGGCAGAGAGATAAGAAAGCTCTTTTATAGTCAGAAATGTTATATATTGAATCCAAGATTGCAGAAATCTTTGATAGATGCCCATCTCAAATCTTCGATCAAGTTGAACTGGACACTCTCAAAACTCTAAAATTACAAAAATAAGAGATACTGATTATTGAGTAAAATACTTGGCGTCTTAAAAGAAGAGCCATTTGGCTAAGCATTGGAGACAAAAACACTTAGTGTTTTCATAAATATGCCAACATGAGAAGAGAACATAATTCAATATGGGATATAGAAGATGAAATAGGGACACTTCATACATCAGATTCAGATCTTAAAAGGATTGCTATGGCTAATTTCCAAGAACAATTCAAAGCCAATGAGGTTGAGGATACTCGTTGTCATCTCAAGGTTCTACAACAACTTCCTAAATTTGTTAGTCTCACTGATTGCGAAGAGATCGATAAAGTTGTTTCTATTGATGAAGTTAAAGATACAGTTTTTAAAATGCCCAAGGAAAAAAGTCCAGGCTCATATGACTGGACACTTGAACTTTTTCAATCATTTTTTGAGATTTTGGGGAAGGATCTACATTTAGTAGTCGAAGAATCCAGATTGATTGGATTTATTCCAGGATCTCTTAATGCCACGTTCTTTGCTCTTATCCCCAAATTTAATAAGATGATAAATTTTTATGACTTTAGTCCTATCGCACTCTGTAAATTTGTATACAAAATTATTTCTAAAATTATTGCTTCAAGAATTAAAACAAAGTTAGCAGAGTGTATCTCCCATGAACAATTTGTCTTTTTAAAGGATCGATTAATTTTTTATGTTGTCAAAGAATATTAGTTCCGTTATTCTTAAGTTGTATTTGAAAAAATCTTATGACAAGGTAAGATGGAATTTCCTCAGGTTGTTACACTAGATCGGTTTAAGTTGGGAGATCTCCTAGTGGAGCATGGCATGTATTACCATAGTTAATATGGCAGTTCTAATTAACGAATCCCCAATAGATTTGTTCCAAAGCCACAGGGGTATAAGACAGGGCTTCCCCCTATCTCCTCTACTGTTCCTCCTTGTTGTAGAATGTCTCATCATATTAATGAAGAAAGTTGCTGAAAATGGTTCCTTTCATGGCCTTAAAGTCACCTCCTTAAAATTTGTGACACATCCACTTTTTGTAGAGGAAATATTAATCCTTCGCAATGGGGATTTAAAAGATTGGATGGAATTTAAAACAATATTATCAATGTTTTGTATAGGTTTAGGTATCGAGGTTAATTGCAAAATATGCCTTTTTAGCACAAAATATTGAGCCAAGCCTAAAAAATAGATTATATTCAGAATTCAACATTTGTTTCTTTAAATTGAAGGAGGGAATGAAATATTTAGGTTTTTGTTTAAAACCTAATGGCTACAGAATTATTGACTAGAATTGGATGATTGAAAATATTGTTAAGAGAATAAACAAATAGAATTTTTGATGGATTTCACTAGGCAGTAGAATGGTTTTAGTCAAAGTTGTACTTCAGAGTATGCTTGTATATTGGTTCTGTTGGTGTCAGAAGTCACTCCTCGATTGCAGCAGGAGTAGAACCCAATGCCCATTAGTTTAAATTTCATGATTTGTTGATAAAGGGTGATGAATGGAAGTAAACTCAGAACAATATTGTTCTAACTCAGAAAAATGGGTTGGAACAACTAAGACAGGTGAGGTCTTGATCTAATTTAAGCCAGTAATTTTGCATATTATTGAGTAAGTGGAGGGAAAAAAAAAGGAAATAAAGTCTKCTCTSGACATCCGGTCTTCCAACAGCCTTTAAAAAGGGTAAAAGTCACAAATATGAGATCCTCTCAGATCTGAGAAACTTCAAGAAAATTAAGATGTTGAAAAACTAATATAATCAAACATACATTATATAGTCATTACAACACCTGGCTGGATCATCCATACCYGGGCTCTTAAGATTCAGAGGAAAAAGGGGAGGAAGATGCTGGCTTCCATTCAACAAGAAGTCTCAAATATCAATCTATAACCAGGGACCTAGAGGCCTCGTTAAAGCTTTACAATTGGGAGCTTAGCTCTACCATACATCCTTACAAATATACAAAAATTGAGTATATATACTCAGAGAAATTCACCACCTTGGAAGCAAGAGGGTAGCTGAGACATTGAAATACAACTTAGCATGTGCAGGTTCCTCTGGTCAGATGAAGACATCAGATCAACATGGCTTCTTTAGGAAAACCTACACATAGGATGATCTTGGGCAGAATGCCTACCAGAACCTCCATGCCTTACATMTAAGGAGTGAGGCAAGGTTTCAACTACCTCCTCCTACCTTTATTTACCTCTAGCAGGGATCAGGATCGAGGTCGAGTTGAATTGGCACTTGGAGAACGTGGCGATGCCTCCTGCAGCTAAACCCAACACTTTGACCCTTTACGCAGCTCTTTGTATCACCCCAAGTGACCATGGGCCATGACTCTGTGCATATATTCAAAGGCACTTTTAACATTTCGTGTTTCGACGATTCCATATGCAGTGGAGGAGCGACCCCCTGTCTTTCAAAGTCCCAGTAGCTGAAATGCCGAAATGGCTAATCCGCAATCAATGGCTGGATTTGATTTAATATGGATGGTCACGATGAACCTTAATGTATTTCAAGGATTCTTCCACCAGGAGTTCTTGTTCCTTTTCTCTTGGCCCTTGTATTTCAAAGTCCCGGTAGCCGAAATGGAGACCGAACTTAATCAGGCACCATGTGTCCTGACTGGATCAGATGACCACAATAATTTCATGAATTTGGTCCTAAGGGATGAGCCCATGCACTAAACCTCATGCAACTCTGTGGCTCTGTCTTACCTGATGACCGTTGCTCTGCTCCATCGGTGGATCTTCACCGCTAAAAAGAAAAATGTCTGCCTGCTTGATTTTTAACCCGAAAATGGAGACTTTATGCATGTTGCGCTTGGGCGCTCATGGCTATGACCTTGGATAACTTCATTTGATGGGTCTTAAGCTCCATTTCATTTATTTTTACACCAAGGGATTGAAATCAAAGAGAAACACCCTACTTGCAAGAATTGGCGCTAGCATTAGGCTCCATGGGGGATAGAGTCGTCCCTGTGATGCTCTAAGAATTCCTTCTGTAGTTCCAGTTGCCTTCTGTTGGGCTATGGAGTCGAGCTCAAAACACCCTGTTTAAAAATACATGCCGATAAGCGAAAATAAAAGATAAACACACATGCTCCAAGGAGCTTATTTATGTACGGTCCTAAACTAATAAATTCCTTTACATGGGGCTAGGTGAAAGCAAACTTCCACCATAGCAATCAAGAAACTTCCTAAATAGAAGCTCCTTCCTTCTATCGATGATCACAAACAAATGGTGTAACCATTATAATAAAATGGTTGTGTTCTTCAACTCCTCCTTACAGGTTGAAGTTGAGATGAAATAGGGCGGCTCCAAACTGTGAAGGAAATACAACTCCATGTATTCCTTCATAGGCTCATAGGACCAGTGGAAAACTCTAGAAAATGGGTGACAGGTAGCCTCCTTTGCTACACAGTTGTTCACGTGTGGCTGAATATCTCTGATAAGAACAAGAGGGTGAAAGGTTTGTGTAGGCTGACTGATCTCAAGTGGTGGCTGCTCACAGGTAGGCCCTGGACAGGAGAAAAAATGCTCCTCTTGCTACTCCTCTGGTTCTTCCGGCTCTTCCTCTTGGCTCTCCCAAGGGTCAGATTCATAATGGCCATAAACAGGACCCATGGGAAAGCTCTTTTCCTCATCATGTTTCTCAAGAAAGATGATTTCCTTGCAATGTTCTTCATTTGTGAACATAGGAAAAGGCTTCGCAGTCTGCTCTTTACCAGAATGATCATCAAAGATGGGTGAGTACAAAACTCCCCCATATTGTAAAAAAGGAGCGATCTCTCGATCCTTCTTTTCAATCCCAAATGTAAATACATCATGGGAAATCTCGTGAAGAAAAAGAGAACAATCCTCTTCCATAATGGCTTCTTCCTTTAAATCTGAGACAACAGGCTCATTAAGGAAAGAAACTAATGCCTCTACTGCTATGAAATATTCATAATCTCCCTCAGTAGAGATGCCAAGAGCATCTTCTTCAAGGGATGGAAAATCCTCTGAACATCGTTCAACTTCCCACCTATCTAGTCTTACAGTGAGAGATTTTATCAGTTCCATAACTCCACCCCAAGCATCTTCTCCCTCTTCGCAACATTCACTCTCATATCCTTCCTCTTATGCAGACAAATGGGGCTGAGAAAGGACTGATTCATGATCCATGTCATCAAGATCATCCTCACAGCCTACGTAAGAAGTAGCTCTATATTGTATATAGTTGTGGTATCCCTCACAAAAGTTATGAAAAATTAACTCAGAGGGATAAAGCTTCTGACAATGGGCGGTGAAAGCTACATGAAATTCTACAAGTGAAGAAATGATAGCAGGGGGTAAATAACGATACCATTTACGAGCATCCCCTGCTAATGAGGACATGAACATTTTCATTAACACATCCTCCTGATGTATCTCCCATTGATGCATGAGTTCATGAAATTCTTTGAGATGCCAAGCAGGGTTGTCCTCTACATGCTCCCTAAATCTAGGTAAATAATCATTCCATTCATCCGGAGAAGGGCCAACATTGGGAAAAAYAGGAATAGCAGAAAAATTAAAAGGAGAATACCTCCGAGCAAGGATTTTTTCCATTTCGAACCAGTGGAGTCACCAATCAATCCTTAAATCATGGAGTCTCYAGGTGAAATATTCACAGCTTTGAATGTGTCTGGTCTTTGTTTACCATAAAAGACCAAATCTTAATGTTCTTTCCTCCCAGGAAACTTCTCAGGCTGAGAAAGTAGCTGTTGAAACCTTCTTGAGAAAGCTCCTCTGGGCCATCTTTGAGGCATGCTAAAGTAGCCACAGCTGAAAAAGTGAAGTGGAAATAGTGGAGTTGTCAGGTTCACAATAGCAATGTTCAAGGGCTCTAATGCCTGATGCAGCTTCAGAATCAGAGGCTCAATGTCATTCAATACCAGGGAAAATTTTCAACTTCATCCCCGACAACGGTGCTAGAAATGTTGGCGTCAGAAGTCACTCCTCAATTGCAGCAGGAGCAGAGCCCAACGCCCATCATTTCAAATGTTAGGATTTGTTGATAAAGGGTGATGAATGGAAGTAAACTCAGAACAATATCATTCTAACTCAGAAAACTGGGTTGCAACAACTAAGGCAGGTGAGGTCTTGATCTAATTTAAGCCAGTAATTTTGCATAGTAGTGAGTAAGTGGAGGGAAAAACAAAGGAAATAAAGTCTTCTCTAGACATCCGGTCTTCTAGCAACCTTTAAAAAGGGGAAAATTCACAAATATGAGATCCTCTCAGATCTGAGAAACTTCAAGAAAATTAAGATGCTGCAAAACTAATATAATCAAGCATACATTATATAGTCATTACAACACTTGACTAGATCATCCATGCCCGGGCTCTTAAGATTCATAGGAAGATGCTGGCTTCCATTGAACAAGAAGTCTCAAATATCAATCTATAACTAGGGAACTAGAGGCCTCGTTAAAGATTTACAATTGGGAGCTTAGCTCTACAATCCATCCTTACAAAAATACAAAAACTGAGTATATATACTCAGAGAAATTCACCACCTTGGCAGCAGGAGGGTAGCTGAGACTTTAAAATCCATATTAGCATGTGCAGGCTCCTCTGGTCAGACAAAGACATCAGATCAACATGGCTTCTTTAGGAAAACCTGCACACAGGATGATCTTGGGCAGACTTCCTACCATAACCTCCATGCCTTACATTTGAGGAGTGAAGCGATGTTTTAACCACCTCCTCCTACCTTTATTTACCTCTAGCAGGGATCAAGATCGAGGCTGAGTTGAATTGGCACCTGGAGAATGCGGCGACGCCTTCTGTAGCTAAACTTGGCACTTTGGCCCTTTGTGCATCTCTTTCTATCACCTCAAGTGACCATGGGTCATGACCTTATGCCTATATTCAAAGGCACTTTTTACATTTCGTGTTTCGACGATTCTAGATGTAGTGCAAGAGTGACCCCTTGTCTTTCAAAGTCTCAGTAGCTGAAATGCCGAAACGGCTAATCCATAATCAATGGTCGGATTTGATTTAATATGGATGGTCACAATGAACCTTAATGTATTTCAGGGATTCTCCCACCATGATTTCTCATTCCTTTTCTCTCGACCCTTGTATTTCAAAGCCCCGATAGCTGAAATGGTGACCGGACTTAATCAGGCACCATGTGTCCAGACTGGATCGGACAACAACGATTATTTCAGCGTTTTGGGACCCACCTTGCCACACGATAAACGTTGGTGCCCTTTCCCCAGGCCTGTTTCCTTTGTGACCGAGCACCAAGACCATGGGTCCACCTCCTGGGGACTTTTACATTTCGTGTTTTGGTGATTCTAGATGCAGTGGAGGAGAAACCCCTTGTCTTTCAAAGTCCTGGTAGTCGAAATGTTGAAATGACTAATTCACAATCAATGACTAGATTTGATTTAATATGGATGGTCATGATGAACCTTAATGTATTTCAGGGATTCTCCCACCAGGAGGTCTCATTCCTTTGCTCTCGACCCTTGTATTTCAAAGTCCCGGTAACTGAAATGGCGACCGGACTTAATCAGGTGCCATGTGTCCTGACTGGATCTAACGACCATGATCATTTCGTGACTTTGGTCCTAAGGGATGAAACCATGCACTAAACCTCATGGAAATCCATGGCTCTGGCTTACCCAATGATCGTTGATCTGCTCCATCAGTGGATCTTCACTGCTAAAAATAAAAAATGCCTGCCTGCTTGATTTTTAACCCGAAAATGGAGACTTTATGCATGTTGCGCTTGGGCGCTCATGGATGCAACCTTGGATAACTTCATTTGATGGGTCTTAATCCCCATTTCATTTATTTTTACACCAAGGGCCTGAAATCGAAGAGAAACACCCTGCTTGCAAAAATTGGTGCTAACAGGTTCAACTTAGCAAAGGTTCCTACCACTATTATACAAAAAATTCAAAAACTTATGGAAAAAAGTTTATGGAGAGGAGAAAAAAAAACAATCGGTTTCCACTTATCCAAGTGGAAATCCATTGCATCTCCTAAAGAATCAGGAGGATGGGGGAATTAGGAACCTTAAATGGTTTTCAAAATCGTTAGCTGCCAAATCTTTTTGGAGGGGTATTTTGGAATAGTATTTGGAGTCAAATTCTCAAAAGGAAATATATAAAAGGAGTCTACTTGACTTCTTGGATAAGGAAAGGTAAATTCAAGTATCCAATTGCCTCCAATTTCTGGAAAAATCTCACGAGTTCCTTTCCTCTCATAAAATAGTGGTTATCTTTCCAAGTAGGGAATGGAAAACAAGTTATCCTTGGGAAGGATCCCTTCATTGGAGATAACTCTTCTTTTAAGTTGTCTACTTCTTTAATCCAATTCCTCAACTCCAAGGGCATATATTCCATAGCACAAGGTGTTGTTCTAAATGCATTCAACAATGAACAATATTGGTTAGATTCCGATTAGATTATTTTAAGTGGAGATATGTCAAATGAATGGAACAACTTCATCACAATTTTAAAAAGTAGTGGAGTTTCACTTAATAAATCAAATGATAGACTAGTGTGGTCATGGAGCAGAGCACGTGGATCAGTTTTAGTTGGCTTATCATATCAATGCATTGCTATTAAATCTCATAATGGTGATTATAAATGGTGGTTTAAATATATTTGGAAAGTAAAGATTCCAAACAAAATTATTTTCTTTATGTGGTTATGCTTAAAAGTGTTGATATTATGGTAGCTGCGGGAGGTATTTACCTCCATGTGTGAACCTAACAAAAATAGAATACTCTGGAAAGAAAGAAGAAACCCTAATGAGTTGGCTAATAACCCTAGAAGACTTGTCATCTCAAGAAGATAATTTATATTAGGTTATTAGCCTCCAAGAGAAGAAGTCGACCATAAATAATAATAATATACTTAACGGACAGGTAGTGAGAAGAAGAAGTCGACCCTAGTAAGTCTGCCAGAACCACTATAAATACAGGGTGCGAGTCTCTCATTTGACACATCTCAGTAGTTGCAGAGAGCCAGTTCTGCACAGTGCAGTTGCAGTCTTGTGCATAGGTTTAGAGGCGAGCTGTTGGTGCAGCTACTGCAGCTAGTAGTTATGTTTTGGCTTGGACTATCTCTTGTCTAGGGTTTGGACTATCTGATCATCTCTTTGTGATGTGCTATCCTTGGGGAAAGGTGCGCTACCCTTTGTTTGGCTATCTAGCCTAGGGTTTGCTTCTAGAGTGATTCTCTATCAAGGTTAAGGTGCTTAGAGGGTGGCTTCAGCCTATGGTTGGGTGACAAGGGTATTGTCAATGGTAAAATGAGCACACATATTTCATATTCTAATAGGTTATGGGCCCACACCTCCTTCATTCATTCTAAACACTGGAAGGAAACATAGTCACTAGGATATTGAGCTCACTGAGGAACTACCGCTAAGGTTACTAGCAGAAGCAGCTTCCAAGACACTGCCACTAGGGTTACTAGCAGGAGCAGTTGTAGAAACCCTAATCCTCATGTTGAGGCACCTTAAGTGAATGGATTGACCTAATCTCTGGATAGATCATTACTCTCTAGCCTAGCACATCTCTTGATACTCTTAGCAAGCCAAGACATGAAGTTTGAGTTTATGGTCAAATCTAGGGTTTGACCAAGTCAAGGTAGCCATGACTTATTATTTGAAGTCATAGAACGAGTTATATGGAGCCTCTAACTTTAGAGCATGGAAAATAAGGATTGATCTCATCCTTGCCAAGAATAAAGTGCTAGATATCGTGAAAGGAAAGATCGTGAAGCCAGAGTTTGAAGAAGGAAAAGAGAATGAACCACATAACATTGCAGCTATGGAGAAGTTCAAAGACAATGATATAAATGCTATGAGTATCATAGTGGAATCTATAAAATACCACTTGATACCCTACATCTCCCATATTGACTCATCAAAGAAGATGTACAATTCCCTAA
>JASDQU010013417.1:252267-265953 GCA_032191745.1 Picea mariana | reverse complement strand
TATATATATATATATATATATATATATATATATATTTTTTTTTTTTTCTTTTGTTTCAATATTATATAGTTATATACACTATATACAAGGAAAAATATTTTTTTTAAAAACCCTAATAATTTCTTTTTAAGCAGATATGCCCAATTTTTATTCTCTAAATCTTTTAATTATGTTTATATGTTCTCCTAAGTAGCAAGGTTTTCCTTCATGATAGTTACATTATGGTTTTGTCACAGGTGGTGTAAGGACGAATTTATGCAAAATAATGAATGCTCCTCAATAGTTACAGTATGGTTTTGTTCATTATTTATGCAAAATAATGAACTGAGTTCATAATAAATGAGTATTTTATTTTCCATCAATTTATGTTTAGTTTAAATTATGTCATGAATTTTTTATTTGTTTGTGTAGGAAAGTAAAATTTTATGTTTATAACTATAGTAATTATAAGACTCAATTGTGGCTTTTAAGGATTTAATTTTAAAATTAAGCTTGGACATCATATGTATCACTTTTCAAATGTCTTTACCTTTTAATGGGTGTTATAATTTACAATTTGTATATTTTTCTTTTTACTCTGTGTTCATAAACTACATTAAGGTATTATAACATTAGCTTCTAAAATAGATAATTATGAAGTGTGTTACTATTAAATTTGTATTTAGATCAAGAACTATCTCTTTATTGTAGCTGCTATGAATAATTTACAACAATTAATTGAATTTTTATTGAGAAAATACTAACAAGATTTTCAATAGTTTATTTTGTAGATGCAATGAATAATTTACAACAAATAATTGAATTTTTATTGAGAAAATACTAATAAGATCTCCAATAGTTTATTTACAAGTTAAAAAGCTAAAATCTAGTTACTACTAATATTTTTATAGTTAATTTATAAGTTGAAAAGTTGAAATTACTAAGAGGGAATAAAAATACCTCTAATTATGTTTGAGTTATCCTAGTGTAGCCTTTTCAATTTCCACTTTGCCCAAACTGTATTTAATCCTCTCAACCAACTAGAAACAACCTATATAGCGACTTAGCTCCAAGAAATCTTTGGGTTTCCTAGCCCTCCATTCCCATGCTCCAAAAACAACAATAATTAGCAGAATGGACTAGTATCCAAATAGTCCAAAATAGTTTAATGCAATAGAACCCAAATAGTTTAGTCCTCTCTCCTCCAAGAAATGTTTTTCTTCCAAAATCCAACAACCTCTCAGCTTATCCTAGCAATACTTCCTCTCCTCTAATTATCAAATTCACATCTCCATTTCCCAATATCTATTCAACTACCTTCATCAATAGGCCATTGGCCTCACCTTCTAAATTTTAGGGAAGATGTTGATTAAATAAAATAATAATAAAATAGAATGCAAAGTCTTTCTTCTTGTGCTAACTTATTAATGAAATTTGACAATTTTCCCCAAAATTATGGCAACCCACCATACCCATTTAATTCATCACAACAACCAATAATCAAAGTCTCATTTAATTCATAACACCAACCAATAATCAAAGTCAATGAGGGTATTTAATGCTACTAGATATGTATATGTATGAGTATACTTTCCATAATCGTTCAACCATTCATTAAGTAATTAATAACCTAGTTTAGTAATTAATTCATCCAATAATTGTGTTAGTGTACATACACATTGTATGTATGTGTGTCTAGTGTACAGACATATTGCACATGTACTAATGATAAGTAATCACTACCTCCAATTCATAGTTCTTGTATGTTCATAACCAAACATGTAAGATAGTAAATCAAGTAAATGCCTCATTCAGTAATATTTATTAATAAATTTGCAATAATTCATCAATCATTGATCATCAAACTTAAATTAATGGAAGTGAATTAAAAAAGGTGCTCTAAACATAGTAGGAATCAATTAAGGAAATAAAAGTGGCACATCTAATTCCCAAGAAACATTTTCAACTACCTTTGAATCATCATTCCTCCCTAACCAAATTTCAACTTTCACATTCTATCATTTCCTCTACTAAAATATGCTAGAGCATTGACTATATTGACCTAGATCCAAATATAACTCAGGTGGAAGTGTTAACTATATTGTCCTAACTTCCCCAACAAGCAACTGATAGTCTCCATTACACGTCTAGGGATGTGTGTCTTAACACGAGACTTCCATGAATCCAAATTTTGGAGGATCCATAGTGAGAAACACCTCCAACCCTCCTGATAGAACTAGGATAAACACCCTATCATTGACATACTCTTTCATTGTTGTTTTTCTTAGAGCTATGTCATCGAATAACCAATTTGGGAAACTGTGCTTCCTGTAAAACCTGCACTTCTCCAGATATCATAACAATGTTTGGAACCAACAATTAAATCACAAATTAATGCTTAATAAAATATCATTACTTTTTCAATGTCCATGACATCAATGTTACTTTAGTGTTATTGTATTTAGTTATTTCTTAGACCATTAACCCATAAGTTAGCTTGATAATATTTAAATCAAAGAATAAGAATACTAGCTTCTGGGGAGGATGATCGGAGTCAGCGATGGTGGTTGTAGTCGGGCGGAGGTAGGGTTTGGTGCAGGTGGTTAGGTATTCCCCTCATATGGTGTTGGAAAGGACGATCGAGGTCGTGTCTAGGTCAAATTTTTCAGGATTGGAGTAGGTTTCTCGGATAGAGATGGAATTTTCTTGGCACCCAGGGTTTCTACAGGTTTATCTTTCCTTTTTATACCCTTCATAGGTTTGGTATGGCATTAGCTGGGGATGTGGGTCATGTGTCGGACTTGGTAGATGTGGAGAGCGGTCCCGTGGAAGGCGACCTAGAACCCCCTGTCGGTATCCCATTGGGGCTTGAGGCGGTGAACCAAGAGGATTTGGTAAATAACCTGACATTTGGCATAGAATTGGGGACTCACACCTCAATTTCTTTGTCATTTATGAGTGGTTTGGATTTTGAGTCATCGGTGGCTTCTTTGTCGGGGTTCGTTCCTAGGCTGGACCCCCTTTCGAGTCTGTCAGAGGGGGAATTTTCTTGCCTCGGTTTCAAGCCTGGGGCTCTATTTGCTGACGACTGTTGGGGAACCCAACAAAAATATTTACCGGAGGCCATTTCTTATGCTCAATTCTCCCTGTCAGAGATTATTAATGATATCGGTGCTTTCCCAGAGCCTGCAGTGAATGTCGACGATTTATTTGGGGCTGTTTCTTATCCTGGAAGGGTTTATGGCCCTACTTTTTCTCCTTCATGTTTGGGTTATAAAGGCATCGCTCAAAAGGAGGGGGGGTCGCAATCGTTTGAAAGAAGATGGGGTTGCAAAGCGCCTGAAGATCTATGGCTTCCAATGTGCCACTGATAGAACCGAATCAGAGAAACTAGTTTTTGCCGAGGATATTAACATGGACCGGGTGGTTGAGTTCTAGGAGTTGGAAGTGGTGGGTTGGGGGCATGGGAAACGGTTGGGTAATTCTTTCTTGCACTCTTGGTTGGAAAAATCCTGGGGCTCTAACCTCTCTAGCTCTCCCAGTATTTGGTTGCTATCAAAAGGATGGTTTTCTTTCATCTTTACCTCCTCCTCTTATGTCTCTTGGGTTCTTTATAAAACTTGGAGTATGGATGGCACTCCCATTGTTCTTAAGTGTTGGACTCCAAGTTTTGAAGCAAAGCGGGAGAGGGTGGATGTGGTCCCTATTTGGGTTCAGTTTCAGGGCCTCCCTATGCAGTACTGGAACCTTGTTCATTTCTCTGCTATTGGCAGCAAATTGGGTGAATATATTGAAGTGGATTTTTCCTTTGAAGATACTGGCCTTATGTCCATGGCTAGGATTTTAGTGAGATTGGATCTTCGGTAGTGACTTCTAAAGGATATGACTATTGAGATGACTTCAAGTTCCTTTATACAACCTTTGGATTATGAATGCATTCCTTTCAGATGCCATAGGTGCCATGTTTATGGCCATGGTGTTGCAGACTGAAAAATTCCCTTCAAGGGTAAGATGTGGGGATCCGTGGAAGATGATTATGGCTCTGTGTCAGGCCGTGCAGTTTTGGGGTCCGGGGTCTCTGGGGGTGCTCATACAGTGGCTTCACAGACTCAGGACTTTGGCAGGGACTTTAGGAAACACTCTACTACACCTATGGGTTTTACTTCAGTCGATCGGGATTTGGCACATGCAAAGGTTCAAAAGTATTCATTGTTGGATTGCCCAAGATCTCTACTGGTGTCAGGTAAGCAACAATTCTCTTTTCCTCTCGTTGCATCATCTACTTATGAATTGTTGCTTGAGTCAGGCTTTATGGCATTGGATGCTTTCTCAACAGTGGGTTTTCCTTCGCTCTTCCCCCAACCTCATCCTCAGGTGGCCTTTTGTACCCTTTCTACTATTGGGGCTCTTTTTCCTCCTTTGATTAGTACTCCTTTATCTCCCTCTAGTCAGGTTTTAGAGGAGATCGATGTGTCAAAGGATTCCCTCACTTTGATGTCCCCTGTGGTTGAGGGTTTTATGGTTCCTTCTGTTAAATTATGAGTTTGATTTCTTATGTAGATTAATGATTTTATTTTTTCAACACTTTGATTCCAACTTAATACAATTCAAAAATACCAAATCATAACCAAATAGAAATAATTATGTAGATAAGTAAGCATGCACATCAACAACACATATACCCTGGGGAAACCATGTACAAGGAGAAAAAACCCAGCAAACAATATTCCTTTATTGCATTAATAATGTAAGATCACTTACAAATATCCACCATGAATTTTCTGCTCTTAAAGATCTTTCCAAGATTACTATGACCTGACAAAGACCTAAGAGACCTTACTAAAATACACCTCTGATATGTTGCCTCTATTGTTGATATACAACACTGTTATGTTGTTGATATATGCCTCTTATATGCAACATATATTGCTGATATATGTTGGCACAGGGGAAGACCCAGGGTTAAACGCTACAACAACACACCAACAAAACCCTAACTATCGGCCCTTTCAACAACACCTGCGAAGCAGATGAAGTCTCACCTGAGGTAGAGGCAGGGGTGGTTGCAAGACTCAGGTATCTGCAACCTTAGCTGGGACACAGATATGTGATTATAACACTTAGCAATCACCTAGCATATATTATTCATCAATATTCAACCCTTATGATACTTCGCGGATAGCACAGAGCATCGCAGTATGTACTTAGATCTAAGATAATTCAACACTTAACCACAACAAGATAGAATAGATTCGGCAGATCAAGCACTAAGCATCTTACATACCAGATCTAACATTCATTCATATCTCAGAAGCATAAAGAATAAATAGATCTATCTAAACACATCAAATCACTTAGCAAAGGAAGAGACAAACTGTCACACACCCACTATGACAACCTAAATTTTTTGTCTTTTTTCTTCGAGGGACAGAATCCCCGAATTTCTATGGGGCCTAGCACAGACCATCCCTTCCCTTATCCTCCTCAAAGAAACCACATTCTAGCCTTAGTGCAAGCTCCTTTCACAACTCATGAGTTGGGAGTCACAGCTCTCGACTCCTCTTTCTCCAAATGCCGATACCCGAGGTGTGATACAAGTATGGCTCCCTCCTCACTAGCGCCTGTTACATGTAACTATAGGCTAGGATAAACACTAGCAACACTCGCAACTCGCGACTTCGCTAGTTGGAGTGTTGAGCCCTTGTGCTCCTCCTTTGAGAATCCCTGAGACGCGAGAGGTCAACGTTACATGGAATCTGCCAAGAAACACGTACACACCACTTGTCTCATCCATTGTACTCTGCTTACGAGATGTGTTGCTGTCGCCCATCGCACGAGACCTCAGCTCTCGGTGGTTCACAAACTTAGCGATCAAGGGGAAAATTATTCATCCTATGAAACCCTGAGCCACGATAAGTCAACAATGGGTTGACTCTTTCTCAGGTGGCATGTGTCCACCACCTATCACCCGCTCCCACCTTTCTCTGGGCACTTGTTGTTACGCCACCTGTCAACCACGTGGTCCCCACCTAATGGGTGTGCCACATGTTCGCATGAGCCCTCAATGCTCGGCACTTCACGACTTCTGCAGTCGAAAGGAGATTCTTTCAACCTTCGAATTCCTGATACGCAATACCATGTGGAGGTTCTGATCCAACGGTTCTCTCATGGCTTGGATCCAATGGCCACTATCACGTCACAATTTCGTGATTCGTGAGTTTGTGCAGTCCTACCCTTGACCACTCCAAGTCGCGAGTCAGTGAAATTCTACCTGACTACCATGCGTCTTGTGCCGATGGATAGTTCTGAATACTTCGGGACTTTCAGGACGTTGTCGAGTCCACTCTCCTACCTATGCAAAGGTTAAGATTGATGGTCAATAGAGCTCCGACGGATCCTTGGATCTATGGTCCTGGATCCCGTCGCTACTTGCGAAGGCTGAAAGGGTCGAGGTGTTAATGTCTGTGCTCCTCCTCTAGATCCATCGGTCTTGACATATCTGGGTTATTTCCGAAAGGATTTCGATCGTTCATCTACCAAACGATGGGGTATTCTCTTTCGATAATTGGACTCGCTATCCTTTCTGAGTTTGAATCATGAAATTCAACCTCTTGGAGCTTTAAACTCCCACGAATCTGAGATCTTAGAGAGATAATATTTCTTGCATAAGGTTTCCAGACCCAGATAGTATGAACCTTTAGAGGGTTCTTGGGCAATCGTCCCTGATCTTAGTCGAGTATCTGGGTAAAGGTTTGGTACGGTTCCAAGGTTTATGGGGTAATTCCCAGGGAAGAGTACTCTCGAGGAGCCTTCCTAGAATATTACGAGAATCAAGCAAACAAGACGATTCTTGGTGGACTGAACTCATGCCCCATACTTAATCATTTGTATAGAAACCAACTATGGCATGTAAGTATACACATGCATCCATTATTTCCAGTCTAAAACACCAGGCAATCATTCCACACATAAATCATTATGGGCATATAAACATGAGCATGTATTCATGATATTCAATTCAAAATACAAGGCATAAAACACTTATCAGATCCACCAGGCATTATGCAACTAATAGGAGGGGTGCTCGTTTCCACCCAACAATAGGCTCAGTGACTCCAAACAGATTTACCACTAGCCTCCCCCGAGCTAGACCACGATACTTTGAGATTCAATCTCCTACTTCCAGCTCAACAAAAGTCAAGGACGAATGTTACTCTCCTTCTCCTGATACAAATAAATAATCCAGGACGAAGGTTACTCTCCTTCTCCTATGTTCATAAATATCTGTGTTTCCAGACTTTTTCCCGTTCTCTTCCGCGATCCTTATTGCGCTCGCTTTCCCTCTCTCTCTCTCTATGCCCTTTACCACACCTCCTCTCTTGCCTTTTCTCTACAAGATTGCCTGTGGCATGAATTTTACCATCCGTGGTTAGGTATGGGAGATTTTACGAATGGGTGGTTCACCCCCATCCCCTCACTAACTCTTGAGGAGCCTCCCCACCTACCAATCTGACGAAAAATCCATTCCAGGATCAGAGAGTTGCTTTGGTATTTGAGCAAGTAAAAACCAGTACGGTACTGGCTAGATGGAAGTTAACGCAACCATTCCAGGTCCCTTCCATCACCTCTCATTAGCCATCGTGGTCTTTTTTAGCACATCCCCCTCCTAGCAGTCATGCAACACATATTCATAACATAATTTACATTCATCGACCTTTTATACAAAGGTCCGTCAAATCAAACATTCACATCTTTGAGTTTTCCATAGTTCTTGGCCAATATAGTTATTTTTACAGACTGGGGGGGAATAGGGTGTTACAATTCCCTCCCCCTTAAAGGAACATCGTCCTCTATGTTCTTTCTATCAATATGTCGTGTATGTATAGAAGTAAACAAAATCGAATATGCATGTTTCATGGAATCTTCCATTTCCCACGTAGCCTCATCTGGGCCAAAATGTTTCCACTGCACCTTGACTTGTGCAATGGTTTGGTTCCTGAGTGGGGTTTCCCTTCTGTCCAGTATGCATTGAGGTTCTAGCAGGTATTCTCCCTTTGGTTCCACTTGGATCACAGACCAATCAACTATATGATTAGAATCATGTACATATTTCTTCAATAATGAAACATGGAAAACATTATGTGCTTTTACTATGGGAGGAAGTGCTAGCTTATAGGCTACAGGTCCCACTCTATCTAGAACTTCAAAGGGTCCACAATATCGAGGTGCCAACTTGGCATAGGATTCCATCCTCAGGGAACTCTTCCTGGGCCTAACTCTGAGATATACATGGTCTCCCATCTTGAATTCTCTTGGAGTTCTCTTTTGGTCGGCGTAACTTTTCTGTCTGTTTTGAGCGACCTTTAGATTTTGTTTTATCTGAGTCACTTGTTTTTCCATTTCTTTCAACATGTCAGGTCCAATAGTAAATCTGTTCACACGATTACTCCCATTGACTGGAGTGTTGCATGGCCTATTATAGAGGACTTCGAAAGGACTCGTCTTTAGGGATTCTTGGTAGCCGTTGTTGTAGGCAAATTACACCAGTGGCAGGTAATCTTCCCACTTTTTGGGTTGATGCATTACATTCATCCTTAGCATGTCTTCTAATATTTGGTTCACTCTTTCCGTTTGTCCATCGGTTTGAGGATGATACGTTGTGCTAAACAGTAATTTGGTCTCCAAACCAACCATCAAGGATTTCCAAAAGTTGGAAGTAAATTTTGTGTCTCTGTCAGACATGATCTCTTTAGGCATACCATGTAGTCAGAATATCTCCTTCATGAATATGTTGGCGATGTCTATTTCCTTGCAAGTCGAATTGATGGGGATAAAATGAGCAGACTTGCTCAATTTATCCACCACTACCATGATGGTGTCATTCTGTTTGGTCGAGGTTGGTAATCCGGTGATGAAATCCATGGATATGGATTCCCATTTCCATTCTGAGATTGGTAGAGGTTGTAATAATCCTACCGGGTGTCGGTGTTCTGCTTTAACCTATTGGCATTCTATGCATTTGACTAAGTACTCAGCTATGTCTTTCTTCAATCCAAGCCAACAAAATTGTTTCCTGGTGGATGTGATCATCTTCTGGTATCCTAGATGACTAGTATATGGTCTTTTATGTAGTTCATCCATTATGAACCTCTTCAAGTCATCACAATCTAGAATATACAATCTGTTTTTGTAAGCTAGTAGGCCTCCATCTATCATTTGGTAGCCTTCATACTTTATCCTTGTGTGTTCTTTCTCCGGGTATGAGGTCACGGTCTGGAAGAACGTGTCTGTTTCTTATGCATTCCTGACTCTTTCTTTGACATTCATCTCGCAGGTGCTCACCACTATCAGGTGAATTGCTTTCATACTTCTGCTAAGGGAATTGGCCACCTTATTTTCCTTTCCTTTGATATGTTTGATTTCAAAATAAAACTCGCTAAGGAAGGCCATCCATATAGATTTTCTGGCATTGAGATTTGGTTGGTCAAACAGATATCACAATCCACAGTGGTCTGTCATAAGTAAAAATTTCCTTCCCAGGAGGTAATGCGTCCACATTTTTAAGGCGTTCACTATGGCGGCCAATTCTAGATCACGGGTCACATAGTTGACTTCGTGCTCATTCAATTTTTGGGATTCATAGCAGACTACACTTCCTTCTTGCATAACGACTCCCCCAAGCCCTTCTTTACAGGCATCTATGCACATGAGGAAGTCATTTTCCGGATCAATGATATTCAGAACGGGTGCATGGGTCAGAAGGTGTTTGGATTGAAATATTTCTTCACATTCTTGTGTCCACGTGAATTTAGCTCCCTTCTTCTGGAGGGCAGTGATTGGGCAACCAATCTTGGAGAATCCTTTTATAAATCTCCTATAGTATCCTGCTAAGCCCATAAAGGATCTGATATCCAAAAATTCCTTTGGGGTAGGCCATTCCATGATAGACCATATCTTGTCAGGGTCTACTGCTACTCCATTTTCATATATGACATGCCCCAAGTATTGTATTTTCTTTTGGAAAAATTCGCACTTGCTAAATTTGGCATAGCGCTGGTGTTCTCTTAGCACTTGAAGCACAAGTCTAAGATGTTCCTCATGTTCCTCTCTATTCTTGGAGTAAATTAATATATCGTCAATAAAAACCAGTACGAATTTGTCTAGGAATTTGCTAAGAACATTATTCATCAAGCACATAAAAGTGGAAGGGGCATTGGTTAATCCAAATGGTACTACCACAAACTCATAGTGACCATATCTCGTCCTGAAGGCAGTTTTGTGGATGTCTTCATCCTTGATTCGGACTTGATGGTATCCAGATCTTAATTCAATCTTTGAGAAGATGGAAGCACCTCCCAATTGATCGAACAAGTCATCAATCCAGGGTAAGGTGTACTTGTTCTTTATGGTTACCTTATTGAGCTGTCTATAATCTATGCACATTCGGAGGGTACCATCTTTCTTCTTCAAAAACAGATTTGGTGCTCCCCATGGGGAAACGTTGGGCCGTTTATATCCTTTGTCCATCATTTATTTTAGTTGTAATTTAAGCTCAACTAGCTCGGGTGTGCTCATCCTATAGGGTGTCCTAGACACGGGCACTTCTCCTGGTGCAAGTTCTATCGATAAGTCAATGTCCCTTCTCAGAGGTAAACCCGGTACCTCTTCTGGAAAAACATATCTATATTCTCTTAGTGTGGGGTGGTCTTCGAGGCTTGGTTTGTCATCTTCAACTGATTCCAACACTTGTATCGCATATAGTGGACATCCCTTTTTGCAATACTTTCTCATTTGAAGGGCTGATATTCGTCTCACCGAGACAGGTTTTTGGATCCCTCGAAGGGTTATCCTTCTTCCTTCTTCAATTAAACATTCTAAGGTTTTATGGTAATAGCCCAGTCTAGCTTTATATGTGGCTAGCCAATCCATACCAATCAACATGTCATACGATCCTAGGGGTAGTATGTTAAGGGTTTCTTGGGTGGGGAATTCACCCATAGTGAATTGGCATGCTGGTATGGCCTTCGCTACCTTTCTTTTGGTGCCAGTGGCTAACTGTACCAACCATGGCTTGGCGTGTTTATGTGGCTGTAATTTACACTTATCAATGGCCTTAGGAGCTATATAACTCAAATTTGAACCAGGGTCAATTAGAATAGACACTAGATGGTTGGTGATCATACCTTCCATCTTCACCACTGAAGCTTGGTGGTCATCTTGTTTATTATCCAAGGCTGCATAAATTTGTGGCACACTCCTGGCCACGTCATTGATGATGGTAGCTTCTTGAACATTGTAAATTATCCGACTGTTCTGTTGTTGATGCGGGCAATCCCTCAGTAGATGTTCTTCTCCACAACCCCAACATTTCAAGGGTTCTCTCTTTGGGTTATCAATATTTCCTGGGGTAGATCCAAAAGGTCTATTTCTGCTCTGGGAGGGGAAATTCTGCTAGTGTACACTTCGAGTTGGGAAGCTCATCCTTGAGTCCTTTTTATAGTTTTTAAATCTTGGGGATTTAAACCCCTTTTTTTGGAATCCTGAACTATTCTTCTGCTTCCAGCCTTTGCGAGGTTCTATCCAATGCCTAAGTTGTTCATAACAATATCTTGCCTTTCGGATAATGTCTTCTAGGGTCTTTGTCTCGTCAAACTCAATCCTATTCTGATAGTCCTTAGGTACTCCACTGATGAATCATTGCACCTTTGCCTTTTCTTCTTTTATATAGGGTGCGTACCTCAGCAACTCGAGGAATCTGCTAACATATTCCTCTATGGTGAGTTGCCCCAGTTTGAGTTCATAGAATTCTTTAGTCTTTTCTTCGAAATATTTTTCCGACAGATACTTCTTTCTGAAGTATTTCTCAAACCGTTCCCAAGATAGGTCCTCTTTGTGAATCCCTTTTACATTCTTAAGGTCTTCCCACCAAATGGAAGCCTTTCCATTCAAGTTGAAAGTGGCTACTCGGGCCTTCAAGNAGGTCCTCTTTGTGAATTCCTTTTACATTCTTAAGGTCTTCCCACCAAATGGAAGCCTTTCCATTCAAGTTGAAAGTGGCTACTCGGGCCTTCAAGTTTTTTGAGAAGTCATGGACTCTGAAATACTTCTTTAGTCCAAGAAGTCAGGCTTCTGCTTCCTCCCCCTTCTTTATTTCACCATCGAAAGAGGGTGGCTTGGCCTTCTTGAATTCTTCAAGATTATGACTTTTGGAATGCTTTCGCTTCTTCCATTTTCTTCAGTAATAAGAACTAGTTTTGTTGCTAGAAGATCCCTCCAGAGGAATCGCCCGAAGCTTGTCCCTTATCTCTGGGGTGGACCTTTCTCGAGGTGCTTTTCCCAGTGTGGCCACTTAAAATACCACGTCTCTGTATCTCATGTGGACTTTGAATTTTCTTTGTCTGTCATCGGTCTGCATGACTGGTGTTAGGTCCATGCTACAATTGTCTTTGTATGTCAGATAAACTCTGCAGCAAGACTTCATTAATTTTTGTTTGCTTCTCTTGCTCTTTTATCAACCTCTTGTTGTCAGCCTTGCATCTTTGTAGTTCAACCATGAGGCTCCTCACAATCTTAGCTAGATCTGGAGGGGTCTCTACTGCTCTCCTTTCGTCAGACTCTTTGTCTCTATTGTGGGAGCCATCCCCCACTTCATGGTGCGTCACCATTATATGCATCTGCAGTTTCCCGTGGTTGATCTTTTGCTTGTGTGCAGGAAAAACACTTTTTGTTAGTCAATATTTATATTCATTCATAACCAACGCATAATTCATATTTTTCAAATGCATACACACAATAGGAATTTTCATTCTTAACTTCGACTTTTTATAAAGGGGGTTAAGATAGAGGGTTACTCCTTTTAAGAGTACTTCAAATGGAGTTTATGCACAACTCGTTCATGAGCCCAAGCAGGCCAAGTGTTATAACCATGCTCTGATACCAATTTGTCACACACCCACTACAACAACCTAGATTTTTCGTCTTTATTCTTCGAGGGACAGAATCCCTGAATTTCTATGGGGCCTAGCATAGAACATCCCTTCCCTTATCCTCCTCCAAGCAACCACAACCTAGCCTTAGAGAAAGTGCCTTTCGCAACTCGTGAGTTGGGAGTCAAGGATCTCGACTCCTCTTTCTCCAAACACCGATACCCGAGATGCAATACGGGTATGGCTCCCTCCTCACTAGTGCCTGCTACATGTAACCGTAGGCTAGGCTAAACACTAGTAGCACTCGCAACTCACAACTTCGCTAGTTGGAGTGTTGATCCCTCTTGATTCTCCTTTGTGAATCCCTGAGATGTGAGAGGTCAACGTTACGTGGACTCTGCCAAGCGATGCGTAAATGCCACTTGTCTCCTCCACTCTGCTATTCTTAAGAGCTGTGTCGTTGCCACCCGTCACACGAGACTTTGGCTCTAAGTGTTTCGTGACCTTAGCGATCAAGGGGAAACTTCTTCATCCTACGAAACCCCAAGCCATGATAAGTCAACAATGGGTTGACTCTTTCCTAGGCGGAATGTGTCCACCACCTGTCACCTGCTCCCACCTTTCTCTGGGCACTTGTTGTTATGCCACCTATCAACCACACGGTCCCCACCTAATGGGTGTGCCACATGTTTGTAGGATCCCTCGATGCTCGACACTTCATGACTTCTGCAGTCGAAAGGAGATTCTTTCAACCTTTCAACCCCCGATATGCGATACCACG
>JASDQU010013417.1:222170-241540 GCA_032191745.1 Picea mariana | reverse complement strand
AAAAAAAAAAAAAAAAAAAAAAAAACTTCCAAATACCTTAACATCTTAAAATGTTAAAATATTATATTTATAATTTTATCAATTTAAAATGATTCTTTCCTTCAAAAATATTAATTTCTTTCCCTTATTTTAAACATCTTGAAAATGATCAAACATTTAGAGCATGACCTTTATCACAACTATCAATATGCACTCGACAACAACCCATTTAATGCTCTATATGTAAATTTTCAAGCTTGAAAATAAATGGTTATCTAATTTCTATAATCCTTCCATGCAATGAGATTTATTTATGGAATTTCAGTTCTTAGAGTCTTATGGAAATTCATGATGTTGGGGCAATAACCATTGTTATTAATTATGATTTGATTAATAGGCTTTATGTCTTAGAATGGGGACACACTAGTGTGGACAGAAGTTTGCGCAGGGCATCGATCACTCCATAATGCGTTCTATAAGTCCTTATGTTCTGAATTCCTAAGGAGATTTGAAATCCATTTCAATAGTCCTGTGAGTTTTCATTTAAATTTGGATTGACTTGGAGTGTGAAGAGATCAAAGATGGCATTGGATGACTCTAAAATCATCTAGACTTTAATGGAGAAGGCAATGATGAAGATATTAAGCTATAATTGTAAGACTTGATGGAGCATTTTAGCGCAAAGGAGAATTGATAAGTTTATGAAGATATTTCCCTTGTTAGCAATGAGAGAGATCGAAACTCTAGACCTGAAAAGCGAGAGATTAACAATGAAAAAAGTAGGTTAGAGAGCCTTGATTATGAACCCATCCAGAGTTGTGTGTCCACTGCGATGAACAAAGTGCATAGTGTTAGGATGTTTAGACACTAATGAATTAGCTAAGAGATCAACTTGGTCTAATGTGTCTTTAGTTAAACATGTGTTTCTTTAGTATGCATTTGTAGTTATGAAAATTGTGAGAAACTCTCTTATAAAATATTTGTCTTTTGCCTCAAGTGACCATGTTGGCTAGGGCCTCTTCAAGGTTTTAACCACGTAAAAACATCAGTGTGTTGATCTTTAATCTGATTGTGTGAGTGGTTACTAAATATGTTCATCTTGTGTGGGAATACCATGTTTTTCGAACACATACATGTGGACGCTTATATCTAATGCAAAGTTTGATCTACGTTGAATAAGGCATTTGATAAGGGGCACTCAAACGATACCATTTTTTAACAATGTAGATTTTCTAGTAAGGTAAAGTTCTATCTTTTCTGTTCATTTTTTTTCTTTCTAAAATTTGACAATTTGGGTCATCTTAAAATGAGCCTAAACCCACGAGGAAAAGTTCCATGGAAAATCTCCCAATAATGAGGTGGAACTCTAACTTCAAACAAAGTTCTTGTTAGATTTGGGGGTAATTTTTGTTGGATAAGGGGGGTGATATGAGTGCTCCATATCATGGGCATTTGATAATGGTAACTCAAATCACCCCATTTCTGGCGAGGGTAGATTTTCTAGCAAGGAAAATTTTTGTCATTTCCCCTTATTATATACCTCCTAGGAGTTTGATAAGGGGCACTCAAATCACCCAATTTCATCCCTACCCAGCTAGGCACAGTTTCATCCCTACCCTTCATTTTTTCAAAATCCAATGATCTTGGTCATCTTAAAATGAGTCAAAACTCTTGACGACAAAGTTCCCAACAATGGGGTGGAACTCTAACTTCTTACAAAATTCTTGTTAGTTTTGGAGGCATTTTTTTTAAACATACCATATGAGTGCTTGTTATCCCATGTCAAATAAGCATTTGATAAGTAAGGGGGCGATATGGGTACCCCTTATCCCGGAATGAAAAATGATTAATGTAACTTTGGAAATGCAATGAATGCTTTTCATAATGGTTAACTTCACACAATTAAATGATAAATAATTGGTTTATGAAGTACAACATTTCACAATGTTAGAATTGAATTTATATAAAAAGATAAGAATTTGTCCTCTTAATTATTTAAATTATATTCAATTAACAAATTAATATTCCAATATATTTATTTCACAATGCTAGAGTTGAATTTATATAAAACATAAGAATTTATTCTCTTAATTATCTAAACTACAAATCAATATTATAATTTCAATATATTTAATAGTTATTATTTTACCACTAAAAACATTAAAGAAGTCTAGGTGGTCGAATTTTCTCCATTATTGTGATGAAAGATAATGCATAAATTTTGGAAAAAAAACTAAAAAAATATTGAGTAAAACATGGTAGGGCTGAAAAAAAAATATTAAGTACAACATACAATATATTATGTTTTACTTAATATTTCAATATTTCACACTTCTACTACTAGTAAAATTTTCTTCATTATTGTCATTGGAGATTCTTTAGTCATTATTCAAACAATGGAAACAATGCACAAATCTTGCCTCGTTTTAAGTTCCTCCAGCTTCTTCAATTAGTACCAGGACATCTCACAATGGCGATATGACAAGGACATCTCACGATGGCGATATGACACTTTTTATAAAATATTATTTATAAATTTCTTGAAGAGAACTTAAGCTGGAAAGGTGACTGAGAATGCCTCAGGAGCCATGTGAAGGAGCTGAGCTTTAGGTCGCCGAAAGAACAAAGTTTACCCATAAAAAGTAATAACAACATGCCCAGGATTTTTTGAGGGGTAGACTTTAAAGATACTCTCGACTAATCTGGACAGGTTTTTTTTCCAAAATTTTAATGTACAGGGCTTGCTTTTAAAATGGCCTGTCTTACACTTTTCATTGTTTCTTTAACACATGGAAAATCGTAACACCGATCTCGCGAATCGTGAGGCACGTCCCATGTTCTTCGACACAACGTAAAAAATACTTTCTTTCTTCTTTCTATAATATTCTGCACTTCTTCTCCATAACTGTAACGATTTCATTTGCAATATCTAACTTGCATTTTTTAATTTAAATTGTGCATAAACTTTGATTTTCTAATAAACCGTGTTGTTTATTTTAAAAAATTAGGTACTGAGATTTACTAAGTCATTGTGTTTTTTAAAAATTAGGAATATTAAAATTTTATTTCTTTTCCATTCATACTCAGCTTTGAATTTCTTTCATTAAACATCCTCGTACCAAATTAATTGATGTTAAGTTACACTATGATTTTAGCGGGAGCTTCCTATATTTAAATTTTCCATTAAACTTTCGAATGATTATGTTCAGCTCCGACGGTGCCACTGATAACGCATCGAAAAACAAAATCTAACCAAATTTTGCAAGCAAATATTCGGAGAAATATAAGGTCTAAATCAATTCAGAATTGTCAAAAAATCTTCGGGGTAGTTAGTTCTACAGTGAGAAAAAATTGGATCGACAGATAAAATTTTTTATCGCACTCTAAACAATTTTTTTGTTATTTTGAGTGCTAATTATCCTGCACCATCGTGACGGCTTTTCATTCTGTTGAAATGATAATCATTCTTTGACGGTGTGGCAGAAAATCCTAGAAAACCTGTGTGTATTTTGGTAGCATAAATATTATCGACGATGCAGCTAGAATAGTCTTCACACAAATTAAAAAAAACACGAGAGAGATATTTCACAGAACCACGTGCTTTAACTTTCTATTATTACGTGCTTTAATGTTTTATTCTATTAGTACGTGCTTTAATGTTTTAGTTCACTATTAGTATGTGCTTTAATATCTTAATAATTTACTCGAGAGATATTTCACAGAACCACGTGCTTTAATTTTCTATTAGTACGTGCTTTAATGTTTTATTTCACTATTAGTACGTGCTTTAATGTTTTATTTCACTATATTAGTATGTGCTTTCCTTCAAATAAAAATAATTTTGCGTTTCCTTCAAACATTTATTGCTTACATATTGGAGCAATAAAATGCAAGGCAAGGCATTAATTGTTCAGTGAGAGCACGTCCGACGTGACAATTAAATCTCAAAAATACACTTTTCAACGCTTCTTTAGACACGTGGAAAATTGAACACCGACCGCGCTACTCGCGAGCCACGGTAGCAACGACTCTTAAATAAGATCGTGGGCGGGCCATGGGCGGCAGCTTTGACGATATTTAACAGCCTCAAATGTCCTGTTCTTGACGTGGTCCCTGACTTCAAAATTCCGATCATTTTTTAGTTTCCCGAAAGTTCCCTCCGATCAGGACATGCAGTTACCCCGGCGATGCACGGATTTAATTTGGACATGCCTTTACCCCCGCGATGCACGGATTTAATCTGGACATGCCTTTACCCCGTGATGCACGGATTTAAGAACGATAACACCAATTTACTTATTGAGTTTCAGTTGCGATGTTATCGAAGTCATTAAAAAAATCACTATTCAGCAAAGAGTTTGTCGAGAAGCTCCCAGTTATTGTAAAATTTTAAAAATACAAAAGCTACATAGATGTTAAAAATACTTTCTTTCTACTACGAATTGATATTCCAAGCGGGGGAATGGTAGCCATTGTTATTAATAGTCGGTGTGTTTGGAACGCGTTGGTGTGTTGGGAAGTCTCTGCAGGGGATCCATCATTCCAGAAGGCGTCCTATAAATTCGTTCTGTTCCGAATCCTCGATCGGATTCGAAATCCATTTCAGCAGTCCCGTGAGTTTTAATCAGATATGCATTGCGATTCATTTATGGAGTTTCAGTTGCAATGTTCTCAAAGTCATTAAAAAATTCAATACAAATTGATATTCCAAGCAATGCAGTGGGACGGTAGCCATTGTTGATTTGGATTGCTATTAATAGTCTCCGTGTTTCGAACGCGTTGCTGTGGAAGGAATTGTCTGCAGGGGATCGATCATTACAGAAGGCGTCCTATAAATTCCTTCTGCTCCGAATTCTCGAGCAGATTCGAAATCCATTTTAGCAGTCCTGCGAGTTTTAATTTAAATTTGGATTGACTTGGAGTGTGCAGAGAGCAAAGATGGCATCGGAGGACTCTGAAATCTTCCAGCCTTTGGTGGAGAAAGGAGACAACGGGGAGATTAAGCTGCAATTCGAAGAATTCTTAGAGAATTTAAAAACAGATGAGAATGGAGAGGTTGGTAAAGATGTTTCCCTCGTTAGCGAAGGGAGGGATTCGAACTCTAGACTTGAAAAGCAGGAGGTCGATGATGGCGAAATCGGCGTGGAGAGCCTTGATTATGACCCCATTCAGAATTTTGTGTCTGCTAGAACGAGAAAAGTGCATACGCGCAGGCACTTATATGGGTATTATTCTCATCTCATTTTTGGATGTTCTTTATGAAGAAGGTTCTGTGAATTCTACAGAGTTGGATAGATACCCAAATCTGGTTTTCTAGTTACCGCTTATTTAAAACTTCAAAATATCGATAATGCTCTCGAAACATAGTTTAAACTCGATCAAATTCACATTTATTCCTGAAATTAACAAGTGGAACTTTGATATCGCCCGCCTTCAGAATTGAAAGAGGAATACAATCTGAATTGCGTTTGATTTTGGGGTCACGATATTCAAGATCGAGACGCACCCCTAGCTCCCGTCCTCCGTCATTGACCTTTTTATTTAACGCCGTTTGTTTCCTTTAAAATCAATGGTGGTGATCCCAAGAAATTTCCTATAGATGCACCTTAGCTGTGGATGGCAAGCAGTAAGCACCAAGCTGCAATGCATCAATGGTAGTATATGCCGGTATATACACTGTTGGATGTCTGCAAATATATATCTGTCTGTACATTTTTTTTTTCGGGTTATAAAGTCCGTGAAAATTCTCAAGTACTTCTTCTCATTTTGAGGATGGTACCCAGGGTAAACCCTAAAATCTTTAGGGCATAAAGCTGGTTAACAGCAAGGCTAAACCCATTCACTTATGGAAATTGAACTTGAGTGGGAAGGATAACAATCATTCCTCCCAACCACCTGAGATAAACCCAATTGACAATTGACCGTGTACATATCCACATATACTGCCATTAGTGTGCTCCAGCTCGGGTGCTTATTGTTTTCCACTGCAGATGCTCTTGGGGCTGGTAATTTCTACAATTATTTTATGAGCAAATAGCCATTCACATACTGTACTTCGAATGTGGAAATCCATTCTCGAACCAAACAGCCTCTATTGTATACCTGTTCCTAATGTGGTTTCAGCACCCTTTGATTTCATTGGTGCAGTGATTTCTCAAATACATAGTCCGCAGTGGAAAAGAAGTTTGATTTACTAGATTCATAACTGTGTGTAGTAGTCAATTGGTTCCATCCTTCGTTGGTTGAGTGAATGACTTATTTGATCCATACACAAAAAGTGAAAACCATCAAGGCCTGTCTATACGACACAGCACTAGCTCTTTGGGTAGCATTGAAAATACATTAGTTTTCTTGTCAGGGGATTTGTCTGTGTCATCACTTCGGGGATTTTACGTTTTTTTTTTAATATTTTTTGATTAGAAGGCACACTATATAGTAAAAGAAAGGAAAGAGAAGAGGGAGATTAATTGTTTTAAGGAAGTGCAGGTCTTACTCCTACCATGGCCTTGTATGCATCAAATCTCTGTGATAAAGTGAATAGTCAATATACCACACTTCACATACTTCAGCCTCATTTTATGTCACTCATGGGTAATGATTAAATTTGTCATAGGAATTCCTTCTCTCATGGGTAGCAGGTTGTGTTCACTATAAACATGTTGGGGTCAATTCATTTGATTGAACCTGTAAGACTTTTCAATTAAGCAGACATGCTATTTTATTACTTTAAGTAGATGGATCTTCCATGAACTCTTGGCTTATACTTGGGGTAGTAGAGTGCTCCCATGTATTTGTCTTCTTGGTAAGCACGTGATCCCCACCTATTTTGCAATCTTGCACTTGGCTTATATCAATAATTTGCTTTCATACAATAAATACTTGCGTATTGATACTTGGGCTACCGTATCTATTATTTCTTGGAGTAATACAAGCTTTATTATTTTGGTTTCCAAATAATATGTTACTATCTTTGTAGCTTTACAAGATACGGTATATGGCTTGGTTTACTAAATATCTTGTTACTCCATTCAAAGCATCACAAGTGGTGTTGGAGCAACATTGATTCAGACTGAAGTCCTTTCGAGGATGGCACCAAAGATCAATTTCCTGCTAGAGTTACAAAAACAATCAAACAAATGGTTTGGATGGGGTGAAAAAGTGATGCCCCATATATGATGCATTGAAAAGGCAATTTGAGGAGGTGAATGAAGTCAAAAGGAAATTGCTGGAGGGTCTAAACGAAATTAAAGTTGTATTACAAAATATTACAAAATAAGGAGGGATAGAAACAATTCCAATGCTAAGCTCTACGGAAATGACATCGAGCAAAGTAACATGGGGCTAGGTAGTGATATTAAACCAACACATAATGTATAGATTATGATTGCACAATATACTTTTAATGGGTCATTGGACCCTCTAAATAGGGCTAGCAGATTGACTTAAGCCACTTAGGTACCGACAATGAAAGAGAAATGGTCCATGCTATCGCACAAGTACTTTCTTGTTGATATTATGGTAGTTGCGGGAGGTATTAACCTCCATATGTAACCTTTGACTAGAATAGAATATTTCGGAAGCCAGAGAAATCCTAAAACGGATGTGTAAAAACCCTAGAAGACAAGTCGGCTCAGTAAAATAAATAATATTAAGGTATTGCCCTCTAGAAAGAGAAATCGGCCTAGACAAGTGACAAGAAGGACTATAAATAAGAGGATCTTGAGCTCATTTTGTACACACCTCACTCACTCTCTTAGAAAGGTATAGCATAAGTCTGGAGCTGCAGCTGCAAGAAAGGAAGGTGGATAGTTTGGGGTGATTCTTGGTCTCTCTATCTAGTGTTATCTAGCCTATGATATGTGCCCTACCTTCTAGTATCTCTTGGTGGTATTCTTGGTGACATTCTTGGTGGTATTTTGATATTCTTGGTGGTAGCCTAAGAAGTGCAACTGCAACTGCTGCAGTTGAGTATTGTTCTTGTTCAGTGGTTGTGGAGACTCTCTCTCTTGTGCGCTACCCTTGGAGGAGGTGCACTCTCCTTGTCTTGTGTTGCTGCTGCAGTTGTATGGTGTTTTTCTGGTTCCATCTCGTGCTATTGCTGCAGCTAGGGTTTATCTGTTGGTTCTTGTGTGGCTTTCCAGAATCATTCTATCTAGTAAAGGTTAAAGTGCTTGGGGGTGGTTACATGCCTATGGTTTGGAGACAATAGTGATATTGTCTATGGTAAAACGAGCATATCAAATATTTTAACAGGTTATGGGCCCACACTACCTTCAAAACAGTCTAACCGATGAAAGGTAGATCGACAGTTCCTTGTCGAGCTCGTTGTAGCACCAGTTGCAACTGCAACTAGGGTTTTTGATTTTGTAGTTGCAATTTTGCAAAAAACCCTAACCTAAATTCTTGGGCACTTTCAGTGAAGCATTGGACCTAATTTTTGGGTATTCTAGTGCACCCTAGCCTAGTGCACCCTCTGGTGCCCTTAGCCAGCAAAAACGTCAAGTTTGAATTCTTGGTCAAAGTCAAAGTCAAAAGGTTGACTTTTGGTCAAAATTGATTGTTGTGGTCAAAGTTGAAATTTCAGGGTTTCTAGCTTGTTCTAATCATTGAACCTTTTTGATTCCGTTTCTAACCTCTTCTTTTCAAGATGGTGTCTAGTTTTAGATTAGAAGACAAGCTGAACGATGTTACAAATTTCAAAGGTATGCACTTGTATATGCTTTTCAAGTTATATCATCTAGCGAAGCATGAGTGTGTTTGCGAGGGATGTATAAGAGACCTTGTCCAAGCAATGATCTTGGATTTAGTACATTTAGAGGAACAAGCGCACCCTTCCTAGCAATTGAGGCTCCAGGTTCCAGGGTTGATTGATCAAATTGTTAAGTTTCAATTTGCACATATCAAGTTTGATAGTTGCTACAGTACAAGTAAACACTATAGTTGTGACAACAATCTTTGAAAGGTTCTATTACTGCTAGGTATAATTGGTTGCTTGTAAGTACTATCGATATAGATGCTTATTGCACTTGTTTGCAAAATGAACTAACATCTCCTCTAGGAGATATTTCTTGTTTTTCTCCCGGGCAGGTCACCTTTGTAATCCTATGATGACTACCATCCTTGTTACCATAGATATGTTCTTATGAAAATGCTATTGGAAATACTTTTGCTCTTTTTGTTCTTGTTCCGGGCAGGTCATAGGTGATAGCTCTGAGAAGGAGCTGGAGTGACAGTTGCAAACATGGAGAAAATGACTCCATCAAGTGGTGAGGCAGGTGATCTCACCAAGTACCAATTCTAAAGGAAGCGTGTAAAGAAAAAGGAGTTTTGGACATCGTTCACTTAGATGTGTGTGGACCAATGTCAACCTCCTCACTAAGCTGGAGAGTACACCTCAAATGACTTCAAGGCATTTTGCAAAGAGATTGGGATTAGGAGGGAGCTAACTGTCCCATATAATCCTCAACAGAATGGTGTGGCAAAAAGAAAGAGCCGATTCATTGAAGAATTCGTTAAGGAAATGATGAATGACCAGGATCTATCCATGTTTCTATGGGGAGAAGCAACTATGATAGCCGTATATGTTAAGAATAGAAGTCCTCATCATATATTGAAGAACATGACTCTAGAAGAAACTTTCTCCAGAAAGAAGCCAAGTGTTGAACACTTGAGGATCTTTGGCTGCCCTGTCTATATTCATGTTCCCAAGGAAAAAAGAAAGAAGTTGGAACTTTCAGGAAAGAAGGGCATATTCGTTGGATATAGTGAGTCATCAAAAGCTTACAAAATCTATTTTCCAGGTCAACAAAAGGTTGAAATCATCAGAGATGTGATTTTTGATGAAAAGATTGGCTTAAGGAAATCTATAGAAGATTCCATGGATCCCGATTCCCAACAATTAGGAAGAACATGAAGGTCCCAAGGAAGAAACTGCATGTTCTCCAAAACATCTCAATGCAGAACCTTCCACCTTTGAAGAAGCAGTCAAGAAGAAAGAATGGAAGGAAGCCATGATGGAAGAATATCAATCCATCATGAAAAATGATGTATGGGAAATTGTGCCTAGACCTGAAGGAAAGTATATAGTCACTTTAAAATGGGTTTACAAGATAAATCATGCAGTAGATGGGAGTATCAATAAATACAAGGCAAGATTCATGGCTAGAGGGTTCTCCCAGTAGGAGGGCGAAGACTATGATGAGACATTTGCTCCAGTTGCCAGATACACCTCTATTAGAGCCATCATATATCTTGCAGCATCCATGGGTTGGAGTTTACATCAGATGGATTTAAAGACCGCTCTTCTCAGTGGAGTAATTGAGGAAGAAGTATACATAGAGAAACCTCAAGGTTTTGAGGTACACCCGAGAGAAACCCATGTATGTAGATTAAGGAAGGCCTTGTATGGACTCAAGCAAGCTCCAAGAGCTTGGTATGCACGAATTGACAGTTACTTGATGAGACTTGGATTTTCCAAGAGCTATGCTGATCCAAACCTTTATTACAAGGTTGTGAATGATGCACATGTGATCCTGCTACTATATGTTGATGATTTGTTTCTGATAGGTGTAGAGCCTCTCATTATTCAATGTAAGAGGGAGTTAGCCTCTGAATTCGATATGAAGGATCTTGGTCTCATGCATTATTATTTGAGACTAGAAGTATGGAAAAAGCGTGGTGAAATCTTCCTGGTGAAGGGAAGTATGATGTAAAGATCCTTCAAAAGTTTGGGATGATGGATTGCAAATCCATGGAAACTCCCATGGTGACAGATCTGAAGAAACTGGGAGACTCTGATTCTGATCCAGTAGACTCGTCCCTGTACCGGCAGTTGATTGGCTCATTGATGTATTTGGTTAATACTTGACCGAACATTTTCTTCGCTGTGAACACGTTGAGCTAGTTCCAGGTGGAACCTAGACATGAGCATTGGATAGCTGCAAAGCACATTTTGAGATATCTACGTGGGACGCTAAATTATGGTTTGAGATATGCCTCAAACAGTGATGTACAACTGCATGGATTTACTGATTCAGATTGGGCAGGGAGTGCAGATGATAGAAAGAGTACTTTTGGTATATGTTTCAGTTTGGGATCTGCTATGACATCATGGGCTAGCAGGAAACAAAAGTCTGTTGCACTCAACACTGCAGAAGCAGAGTATATTGCAGCTTGTGATGCTTGTACGGAAGCATTATGGCTCCGTAAGCTGATTTCTAGACTATTTGATTAGGTGTTGGATTCAACTGTGATATATTGTGATAATCAACGCTGTGTGAAGATTTCAGAGAACCCCGTGTTCCATGACAGGTCGAAGCACATTGAGATCAAGTGCTATTTTATTTGTGATAAAGTCCGGAAGGGAGAAGTGATTCTCTAGTACATCTCCACCGATGACCAGACAATTGATATTTTGATGAAGCCTCTGTCCAAGATAAAGTTTGCATACTTGAGGGACAAGATGGGACTTGTGGAGACAACTCCCTTGGTTGAAAGGGAGGTGGTGACTTCCTCGGTTGGGAGGGAGTGTTGATATATGGCATCATGGATAGTCAATGTGCTGGTGGATAGACATGCTCCAGGTGGAGAATGGTCTAGGAAGAACATATTGTTGATGGACTGACATTCTCCCTGTGGAGAATGGTCCAGGTTGACAGATTGGTGATGTACCATGGACAACTATTCTCCTGGGGCATTTCCCGGACAGGTAGAATTGTCCAGGATAGGTAGAATTGTCCAGGACAACTATTCTCTTGGGGCTTTTCCCAGTCAGGTAGAATGGTCTGTCTCCCTGAGCTCACAGTAGTGATTAGAGTGGGGAGATTGGTACAGGACATACATTTTCCTTGAGTTCACAGTAGTGGCCAGAGGGGAGAAAATGGTCCAGGACAGTCATTCTTCTAGGACGTATGTTTGGATTAGAAGAATGGTCCCTATAGCCCATGGCGTGGCTTGCAACATCCGGGAGGACAATCTTTCTTCTAGGACGTATGTCCGGATTAGAAGAATGGTCCTTGTAGCCCATGGCGTGGCTTTTCAGCATCTGTTGGGACAATCATTCTTCCTGTGTCACAAGCAGTGAGCAGGATAGGAAGAATGGTTCATATATCACTCTGTTGAGTTAGTGACTTATGCAAGACACTCAGTTGAGTGCGCTAAGTCAAACACATGACTTATTCAACATCATGCCCGATTACTCAGATGGAGTATGGCCTCGTGAGATGATGTAGACAATGATATGATTTGATGCTTGGAGACTATTTTACTGCATGGTGATAACTTGTGTAGCTATTAGTTGATTGCAGTGGAGACTGTGGGTCTCTAGACAATAGCTATGTGCTACTGTGGTGGATGTGTTCCACTGGAAGTGACTGTGTGTCACTAAATAGTAGTTGTGCACTACTAGGAGTGGTTGTGTACCATTGGATAACAGTTGTGTACTACTATGAATTGACATTGTTGTGATCTATAGGATGGCATTGTAGTAACTATGTGCTACTACTTGATTGCCACGGAGACTACCAATAGTGTTGAAGGTGTTTCCTAGGCTGGTGTGCCAACTAGTAGTCTTGAAGGTGATTGTCAGCTAGATGGATAGTGACGATGATGTTCGTGACTTGATTTGCATGATTATGAGATAGCCTGTGTGGCTATGATGATGCTACCTGTAGAATGGTCTGCAAGAATATGTGAGCCTTTCCCATTACATTGTGAATTGGATGGATGTGTTTGAGACCATTACAATTAATACCTCCCTAGCTAGGAGGGAGTGTTGATATTGTGATAGTTGCGGGAGGTATTAACCTTCATATGTAACCTTTGACTAGAATAGAATATTCCGGAAACCAGAGAAATCCTAAAACGGATGTGTAAAAACCCTAGAAAACAAGTCAACTCAGTAAAATAAATAATATTAAGGTTTTAACCTCCAGAAAGCAAAGTCAACCTAGACATGTGACAAGAAGGACTATAAATAAGAGGATCTTGAGCTCATTTTGTACACACCTCACTCACTCTCTTAGAAAGGTATAGCGCAAGTCTGGAGCTGCAGCTACAAGAAAGGAAGGTGGATCGTTTGGGGTGATTCTTGATCTCTCTATCTAGCGCTATCTAGCCTAAGATATGCGCCCTACCTTCTAGTATCTCTTGGTGGTATTCTTGGTGACAATCTTGGTAGTATTTTGATATTCTTGGTAGTATTCTTGGTGGTAGCCTAGGAAGTGCAACTGCAACTGCTGCAGTTGAGTATTGTTCTTGTTCTGTGGTTGTAGAGACTCTCTCTCTTGTGCGCTACCCTTGGAGGAGGTGCACTCTCCTTGTCTTGTGTTGTTGCTGCAGTTGGATGGTGTTTTTCTGGTTCCATCTCGTGCTACTATTGCAGCTAGGGTTTATCTGTTGGTTTTGGTGTGACTTTCCGGAATCATTCTATCTAGTAAAGGTTAAAGTGCTTAGGGGTGGCTGCATGCCTATGGTTGGGCGAAAATAGTGATATTGTCTATGGTAAAATGAGCACATCGAATATTTTAACACTTCTTTCATCACTAAAACAAGGGAAGTATCTACTTAGGTGACAGTGGTAGAAACTTCCAATTGTTACACAAGATTGGGATCTTGTGGAGGGCTTTGCACAAGTACAAATCCTGTGATAACAAGGCCAATGATCAAGGGGTATAAGTTGAAACCATAGTCTCAAATATTTTTAGAAAGCATGTAAATGGAACCGAAATCACCACAAAAGTACTGCTTTATAAAGAGTTACAGAAAGTATGCAAAAAATGGTAGCATATGTATAAGAAAGAAAAGCAAATGTTGAAATAATCTCATAAAGAAAATCAAGAAATGGAAAGAAAAAATTGAGGTTAGGTGCCAATATGAGAATTAAAAGTTACCTTATTAAAATTCAAGTTTTTAGTGAATAACCATTGGCTTTGCTCCTTGAAGTCAATGCTTTGATTCAGAGCACTAATATGCTTTAGTAACACAGATAAATGATAATAGCTTCGAAAATTTGAAAGTATTTTATGATTGGTTTAAACTGAGTTGAAGAATACACGAAAGTCCTTGGTGACTGTGTTGTGGGGGTGAGGATTGGTATTCAAGGCAAAATGGCTTTGAAGGTCATGCATCTAGCATCCAAGTCATTGACAACTGGATTCTGGCACATGCTTTACTGGATAGATAGTTCCCAAATTAAACTCTGAAGCGAAATGGAAGCAAACCAGCCAGGAATCTGAAGTTTCCTCCTATGGCTTCCTTGAAAATGATGATGAAAATTGAGATTCGCCAAGGATGAGATTTTCATCATTTGGATTTCTGGGATCCATCCGGCACTGCTGTGAACCACCATCAAGGAAATTCATCACAGTAAAAAGAGCAAAGGAAAACTCTGCTGATTTCTGACAATAGTCAAAATAAGGTCAAAACAAAATAAGCAAGTTGGACTGTAAACTACTATTTGCACTCAATCTTGACTCTTATGATTACACATCACTTTGTTTACCTAATTAATGTCATGAATTCTTTTGTAGTATTAGTCCGAAGACGTTCCATAATATGACTGCTTATATCGAGGAATGGAATAAATTTAATAGTGTCTTTTTATTATTTTACAAAACTTGTGGTCAACAAATTATCAAGAAAAAAATGATCCCGGCCTCTGAATGGCTCTATTGTTTAGCATTACATCTGACATTTTCTTGCTGTTTCTTCTTTTCCAGATACACAGGTCTAACACTTGCCAAATGGACCATAACCATTTGCACCGGACTTCTTGTTGGTAAGAAATGACTGAACATTTTGGACAAGATTTCCTCTAAATTGCACTGCTTGTTATCTTTAACATGTAGAATGTTTTCTATTTTGATGTAAACTGTATGGACCAGCTAGCAAGGGTTTTACTCTGTATTGCTGGTGTTCTCTATGACTCCCTAAGATATATAGGGTTTTCGTTTTCTTATCAGTTCCTTAAATTTAGTTTTTCTATGGTACTTTTGGGAGGCAAGTTTTGCACTTCCCTTTTCACCATTTTGATATGCTGTTCTTTCCAGTCCCATTGATCTATTTTGTTCATCAGTGGCATTAAAATAATTTCATTTCATTACATTTCTGTCAAAAAAAAGATACAAGACGACAAATGGCAGAGATGGAACAAATGAAAAAGTGGTTTTGTATGTTAATATTGAGAGATTGCAATTGATGTTTACATATAAAATCAATATACGCTGATATAACTGAACACACATAGTTGGCTGTATACAGGTTGCGTGGCATACATTATTGCATCCACTCAGGAATTTATCATCGATTATAAGGTGAGGTTTTTGTCCTTGTCATCTTTCCCTTTTATTTAATGTAATTTAGGTTACATGGAACCTGTATTGCATACTAAGAGAACAGAAAACAAAATTTGTACTATTTTGCAGAAAAGTTGGACTCAGAAGATAGTCTATTCAAGTCTAGGAATTGCCTTCTTGGAATATGCAGCTTTTGGGATTTTTCTTGTGCTTATATCCAGTTGTTTGGTGTTATACTGGGCACCAGCAGCTGCTGGTGGTGGGGTATGTTCCAATAGTTTCTTTACCGAAATAATTTTCGACAAGAAAACAATCTTTGTGCAATTTTTAGTATTTATTTATGCTAAATTTTATCCATTTTTTTTTATATTTGGTAGGTCACCCTTGTTATGGCTTACCTCAATGGAAATGATATCCCCAATCTGCTTCGTTTGAGAACTCTGATTACAAAGGTAAGTCATTCCCTTGTTCAATCAGTATATATTTTCTTTATTTTGTTATCTTTGTACAACATTTGAAATACGACTATTTCTTTTCTATGGATGCAGATTTTGGGCACTATTTGTACAGTGTCGTCTGGTCTGCCAGTAAGTTGAGATAAACCTTGTTTACTATAATGTACATTGTAGTTGTGTACAGATAGAATATCATTCTGAAAAGCATGGCATCATTTGTATTAGATGAAATTTTCCTGCCAATGATCAAGTGAAGGTTTCTCTTAGTGAGAAAAGATCCTATTTGATACCAGGCATTGGTTCATGATATGGATAAGATCTACGAAGATTGGAAATTAAAATTTTGATTCAATATCTTCAGGTTCTAAATGAATGCTTGAAGACCAATTATCCATCTCATTGTAATTTGCCACTATACTGTTCATTTTGGGAGTTTGACTAAATTACTTATTAGATGCTCACTACAAAAGAATGCCCAAAATAAATGCAATCTGAGGGAATTTTAATATGGTAGGATGGATGGGAGAGTGAGGAGGAGGAATAGTCTTCCTGTAGCAGTTTCTAAGAAATTAGCATGGAACACGTGTAAAGCCTCTTTACCGATTTTTGATCCTAATTGGAAGAAAAAATCTTTTTACTATGGCAGATGGTTTACCAAAGTTACCAATATCATGTCGACGAATATATCGCCAAGGGTCTGGAATATAATTTATTGGCAATATCGTGGAAAATATTGATAAACTTGAAAAAATACAAAAATATTCATTTTTTTAGACATCTAAAGCAACAAAACATCAAACAAACACATTGCTACATTATGAAAATAAAACTGATATATAAGATGTTTAAGATGTCAAGTAAGACATCACACATTGATACTGAATTCTGATATCTGTCCCCAGTCCTAAGTCCTGACAGGCTGATACAAAATTACAAAAATAATAAATGTATCTTATGATTCATCGTCATGAGTCATCTAGATTCTAAAATGATAAATACACTAAGGAATCATTGATTCCCTCTACCCCTTTTATAGGAAAAGGTCACCACTTGGCTAAGGACGATGAAAACACTGGCCCTCGTTATCTCAATGAAAGATGGTGGCAAACTCCTCTCAATCCCCTAGCTCTGTTTTTCAAAATGAGGGGAAAAAGGCCAAAAATCGGGTCTTAAAGCATAATTGTTGCGGACAAGGCGATATTTTCCGGTATATCGCAATAATATCGAAAAATATCACAATATTTTCAATATATCACAATAATTTTGCTGATAAGAAAATATCGTATGTTTTGGGGCAATAATATTGGTTCTTTGAAAATCATGTGATATATGGTGATATTTGTTAAATTAAGAGATTGATTTCTTATGCGGATTATTTCTTTAAATTCTTCAACACTTTGATTCCAGCTTAATACATTTCAACAATATAGAATCATAACTGAATAGTAATAACCATGTAGATACGTAAGCATGCACATCAACAACACATATACCCTGGGGAAACCCTGTACAGGGAGAAAACTCCCAGCAAACGATATTACTTTATTGCATTAATAATGTAAGATCACTTACAAATATCCACCATGAATACTTTGCTCTTAAAGAGCTTGCCAAGTTGACTCTGACCTGACTGTGTAACTAAGAGACCTTGCTGATATCTAAACTCCTGTTACGGACCAACACTAAAGATGTATCCGTGTTGCCTTCAAAGACTGAGATACACTGCCTCTTAAGAACTGATATATCAGCTCTGATATGGGCTGTTGATGCTACCTCTATTTGACTGATACGTGCCTCTAATTAGGACTGGTACAACTGCCTTTAATACGCTGATATGTGCCTCTGTATAGCATTGGTACTGTTATCCCCGTTTTCTAGGGATAACTAGGAGATCATGTCTCGAGGCCCACAGGTCCTAGACATGGAGTATCGAGAGCAGGATTGACCTGAACATGGCCCTGGNTTGACTCTGACCTGACTGTGTAACTAAGAGACCTTGCTGATATCTAAACTCCTGTTACGGACCAGCACTGAAGATGTATCCGTGTTGCCTTCAAAGACTGAGATACACTGCCTCTTAAGAACTGATATATCAGCTCTGATATGGGTTGTTGATGCTGCCTCTATTTGACTGATACGTGCCTCTAATTAGCACTGGTACAACTGCCTTTAATATGCTGATATGTGCTTCTGTATAGCATTGGTACAACTGCCTTTATAGGACTGATATGCGCCTCTGTTTAGCATTTGTAATGCTGCCTCTATAGGATTGATATGCGCCTCTGTTTAGCACTTGTAATGCTGCCTCTATAGGACTGATATGTGCCTCTGTTTAGCACTTGCAATGCTGCCTCTATAGCTTCACCTTTACCCTACATAACAATTGTGTAGAAGAGAGGGGGTCGACCTCTGCTTATAAAGGAATGAATAGGAGAAGAGGAGAGGGCTCGAATTAGTGGTATGAAGGCATGCTTGACATAACTCAGCTTCACACTTTAGTTCGAAAATGGAACTAGACTTGAGACTTCAGTTACAATTCACCTTTGACTTGGCATGCATGCGTACTAACTTAGCATGCACATGTCATGCATGCATGCATGCAACATGCGACAACTTGACAACTTTGACTTTGACCTAGACATGCAACTTTGACTTCTACAACTCCACTCTTTAGAAGGCAATTCAAATTTCTCTTCATGGGGGATAATGTTACACGTGCCAACGCACTAGATCAATACATTTATATCATTTGCAATATTAGGAATATCGTTTGTTTCTGGCTCATAGGAATTTTATATTCACCCTAACTTTTGCTAGATGCCTTGACTTTTGCTCATGGCTCACAAGGCTTGACTAGGCTCACAGAGGTTGTACGTTTCCCCTGACTTTTGCACTAGTCTGTCTATGCTCACAGAGGTTGTACGTTCCCCCTGACTTTTGCACTAGTCTATCTATGCTCACAGAGGTTGTACGTTCCCCCTGACTTTTGCATTAGACTTACATAGCATCTCGTTCGTCCTGACTTTTGGTTTGACTCATAGAGGTTGTACATTCCCCCTGGCTTTTTTCAGTGCCTCACAAGACTGGTTGATTCTCCAAATCTCCCTGGCTAGCCTCAGGGTGGCCCATATGGCCTCTCATTGGAGAATGACTGTCGATGTTGCCAAATTTAACAATATTTACGATATTCGTAACATTGTGGTTTACTCGATGTAATATGAGGCAGGGGTAGAATCTCATTCAAGCATGTCTAGATAGATTTTATGGCCCAAGAGAGGGTCTCTCTTACTCTAGATATAGATAGTTGGTTGATGTCATAATGGATGCTCCTAGTTGAGACCACCATCACGTAGTATCCTCTATTTCCGTTGATCACGCTCAAGATGAATTGTCAAATCCCCATTCAAACTCCATGTCTCCCATCTTGCTTCTAAAGACTTCCAGGTAGTGGTTCATTGGGTATGGAACTTGGTCCCTGTTATCGCACGGTTTGTAGGAAAGGTTAAATAGCTTGAGTCAAAGGTAGAAACCGGCGTAACAGGAGCTTCCCCACCCACTGTCACCTCGATGGGGAACTCTTTCTATTTAGGAGGGCAAGTCCAAGGGAGACGTCCCTAAGTCAATCTGGATAAAGGAAGGTTGA
>JASDQU010013417.1:166998-187803 GCA_032191745.1 Picea mariana | reverse complement strand
CCTAAGGGACTAAATTTACGAAAAAGGAACCCCCACGGAGTCCATAGTTAAGCTCTTGTCAGACTCCCTAAAATTGAAAAGATCGTCGAGTGACCTTATTCTTTCACACTCATTAAAATGGTCCAGAAGAACATTCCTGATGCAGTCCATAGTTAATCTTGTTTCAGACTCCTTAAAAATGAAAAAATGGCTGAGTGATCTTGTCTTTGTCACACTCGTTAAAATGGTTTTGAATAGACGTCTTGTCGATGCTAGTTTACCCCTTTTTTGAACCGACTAGACTACCTTCGAAAAAGGTACCCCAATGGAGTCTCCTTTTACGTTTTTCAGACTCTCTAAATATGAAAAATCATCGAGCTTACCTTCTCTAGGTTTGTTAAACTTACATCGAAGGACATTACCATTGTGTGTTTTTTTAACCGCATTTGCATACCTGCATCTTTGGTTTAATGTTAGCTCCATGTTGCTCTCAACTGAACCATCTGAAGTGTGCCTTATACGCAAGACCTGTAACACTTTTCCTGAACGTCTTGACACCTTTGGACCTAGGAGGTATTTTTCCTGAGTGTCCTTTCTTTGAACATCAGTCTTGTCCTTGCGCTTCAAACTTGTATGTTTGCGGCACTCATTCCTCCTTTGTAACGTAACATTCTTTTATTATTTTTCCAAAATTATTGAAAAAGACCAAAAAAAAAATCAAATATACCCCAAAAAGAGGAAGGGAAAAGTATTTTCTTTTTATTGGCAGCACAATGAGTCTCCCTTGGATAAATCACATCTGTTCATTTGTTCATCAAACCATGGGATTTAATATGACCTTAGGAAGCTTTTCCTGCTAGATTGATCTGTGTCCTCCTCCGTTTGGTTATTCTTCCAAACATATGGAGAGTTTGTGTTGCCTCCTGCCTCGTAAACTTATGTTAATTCCATGCTACCTAAGTCTCATCTTTTTTCATGCTATTATCCAAGGGAATTTTACCAAGCCTGAGTCGGCCCCTCTACAGTTTGTCTCTTTCCCTCATGCCCAAACATCCTCAAATTCTAGTCAAGTCTTTGCTCGAAATCAATGAAGCCTTCAGTCTGATCATCAAGATTATCTATTCCATGATCGACGAGTCGTCGAAGACCTCTGGGTAGTGAATTCGTACACTCATATTACACTCCTACTCAAGTTTTGAATATTTTAAATTTGTTTCTCAAGATCTAAAGACCTCATCTCCATCCATCAGGCCTTATCATCTTCTATAAGATGGATACTCTACATGTATATCTTTTTTATTTCAAGATGTATCTCTATTGTGTATTTCTCGTGGCTACACTTTATATAGTTATATTCCATGGATCTATAGTGTATTTGATTGGCAGCCATGATTTTATTTCATCCCGAGCATATGTATGCCCGCCTCAATGAGACAATTATTATTTTGCAGAAGGCACCTCCTGATTTATGGTCCCTGGGATCACTTGTTTGGAATCTTGGTGAAGATTGTTAATGTATTTTTGCCATCAGATGCTCTTCTAACCTCACACATTAGGGGGCATCTGTTATAACCCTAATTTTCACTAGACATGCTTACCTAGAATCAGGCCATCTCAGATTCCTTCTTTGCCACAACACTACTGAACAACTCTTCTTAAAAACCCTTTTTATAAAGGCCCACGTACCCTGCTCCATTACTGCACACGTGTACATGCTAGCTGGCCCAAGACAGCCCGCGTGTACCTACAAAATCATGAAAAAAGGAAATTTTTTGACAGAACAAACAACTTTGGGTAAGTTAACTAAATACCTAGCTCCTTCTAACCTATAAAAGAAGGGATAGGGGTCCCATTTGAAAGGAGGAGAATTATAGTAAAGAAACTATACCCGATTAAGCATTCCCTTTGTCCCCAACTTTAGCCATCCTTGTGCAAAGAGAAGTATAGAGAAAAGCAATTGAAAGACAGTGGAAGAAGAGCCCAGGACCAGGATTGAGGAGCAGTAGATGAGTTTATCATTGTAAGGTATCATTGTGAAGTTAATAAAATAATTGTTCTTCCCATCCATCCATATGAGATTGTCATTATTGGAATATTGATTGTATGATTGATTAAATATCTAACCTGTTAGTTCATAGATCAAATTCATGTGGAGTTCTTTGTTTGTCTTTAGTGAATGCAGGTCCGCATTGGGATGAGAGTTGCAGTCAAAGAACGACCAAGCGTGAAAAGGGATCGACATCAAACACGAAAAATAAGGTACGTAAACTTAATCTCTTGAGCCTTGTATTTATGTATGAGTAAATGGGGGTTTAGGCATGGGATGATGGTAAAAGGTAAGAATCTTTAGGTCATTTCTGCATGCATGATAAAACCCTTAGTGCTAGTCTGTAGGAGGTATTTCCCACCCACAACAGTAGGGTGTATTCAAAGTCTCTAGGGACATTGTCTCTATTAAGCTCACTGCTCAAAGGGTGTATGTAAGCTGGTAGGATGGATGGCACTAACTTCGCGTTGGCTATGTCGTCCTTATGCTTAGTTCTTATTTCTGCATCGGCTCGAGATGTTCCTACTTGAGCAGTTGACAAGGAGGATTGCACTCCTCTCGTTTATGATGCTTGGACTCCAGTGGACATTCTTCTTTCTGACATGGCTCTCTCAGTCATTAAATCAAGAAAGACCTTTGTGATGGATTCCTCAAGTGTGGTGAACTCGTCGGACATACGCACTCGAGAAAGATAATTGGGGTCACGATGATCTCAAAATACCACATGAGGATGAACAATATGCTTGCAATGATTACTGTAGACAATCACTAGTTCTGCAGGCTTTGATTTTTTAGTTGGAAAAAGTATTCTTTGGGCATGGTGCGGTGAGCTAAATAGGAAATTTGTCAACGGTCTGCTTGCAATGGGTATGAAGCTTCCATGAACGTTGATCCATCTGTTATGGCATGGTCCAGTGGTCTAGTGGTGATCCTTTAATTCTTTTCTTTCCATTCAGGGTGGAAGTAGAATGGGTATATTGGTCCAACGACTATATTGCTTTGCCATAATGAAGTTCCATATGTCGTTATTCTGATATCCCGGCGAAGCTCAATTCCTGTGATTTTTCCTTCTGTGAAGTTTCCTCTAGGATCTTCTGTAACTTTTCGATCTTGGCTCTCTTCTTACTTAGCTTCCGAGCCTTCTTCACAGTGAGCTTCGTCTCGGTCATCCTTTTTCCATTCTGATTCTTATCTTCTCTCGACATAGTCACTTCACGATGTTGAGATTCTTTCTTCAGATCCAAGGGTAATACTCCTTCATCATATGGATTAGGTATTTCAATCTTTTGTCGTTCCTCTAATTCTCTTATAGATTCTACATCCAAGTCCCTGGTGTTTAATAGCTTATATATGTTCTCTTGTTCTTCCATCAAGTAGGCGATCCTTCTAGTCATAAATTCCATGAGTTCTTGCTTCTTCTATTCTAGGGCTTCCTTTTCTTCTTTTCTTTGGATATGGTCTTTTCAATCCAGATCTTGCCTAACAAAGATGGAAATGGGGCATGGTCCTCAATAAATTTAATAACTTTGAATTCTTCCTCTCTCGAAGCTCCATGGGTACTCATAGCTATCTGGGTAATCCTACAACATAGGGTTACCATTTTTCCTTTAAAAAACCCTATTTTTCCTAGTGAAGGAACCATAGTAGGACTTCCTAGGGTTTCCCAAGTACTTTCTGTCATAATTTTCATCTATGTTAACTCATCCAGAGCACAGTTAATGTCGAAGTCTCCTATTCTTCAATTTTCTCCTTTTCTTTGAAGATATCTGACAAATTGACATCTTTATGTTCATCCAAGGTTTCTTTCATTTTTAGTAACATAATCTCTTATTCTTTCTGGGGTTCTTCTATAATCTTAGTCTCTTTATCTCCTTCAGATTTTGCTTGCTCCATATTCAACTTTTCAAGTCTAGCAATCATTCTAGGGCAATCCAGTACTTCATGGTCCATAGCCTTACAACAGAGGCAACTAGGGTTTCTCCCAAGGTATCCCTTAGCAATATGTCCTGGTCTTCTGCAACTGTAATAAAGAGTTAATCCTCTCTTTCTCTTCAATGATCCCCAACTTTTCTTGTACTGTGCGCTAGGTTCATAATGGCTAGCCTGCAAAAATTTCTTTCTAGGATCCTGCATCCATTGGTTAGTCCAAAAATTCTTTTTTTGCATAGGTATAACATATCTTTCATTATTCTTATCAGATCTATTCATATCAAACGTTCTTTCATCTAACAATGCCCTAGTTTTCAATATAGGACAAAATCTATCAAGCATACCTAAATCCATACTTTAGAAACAAAAATTTTCACCTCTTTTACTTCTACAGGGCACAAAGCTTCCAGATCTAAGAACTTTTAACTATTCTTACCTTTATCAGAGCACATAGCTTACAGATATTACTTCTTTTCTTTAGTGTCAACCTCTTTTCTTGTAGATATGACTTCTTTCCTTCAGATATGTCCTTCGTCCTTCAACACAGATCTTTTCAGATCCAGTGGATCGCTGTGCACTAGGGCATAGATCCATGCACGGAGCTTTCACAATTCCAAGACGAATCTTTGCACAAAGCTTCTTCTGCTCAGTTCCCATCAATCACGGTTTCAGGTCCTGGAAATGGAACCATTTGTTGGCACAGGGGTAGACCCAGGGTTCAATTCTACAATAGGGAACCAACAAAACCCTAACTACCGACCCTTTCGACAACACCTGTGAAGAAGATGAAGTAGGTACAGGTAGGGGTGGTTGCAAGAATCATGTGTCTGCAACCTTAGCTGGGACACAATCTGTTATTATAACACTTAGCAATCACCTAGCATAGATTAGTCATCAATATTCAACCCTTATGATACTTCACGGATAGCACAGAGCATCGCAGTATGTACTTAGATCTAAGATAATTCAACACTTAGCCACAACAAGATAGATTAGATTCGGCACATCAAGCACTAAGCATATTACATACCACATCTAACATTCATTCATATATCAGAAGCACAAAGAATAAATAGATCTATCTAAACACATCAAATCACTTAGCAGAGGAAGAGACAAACACATCAGGTCAAGGCACAAAGCACAACACACAGATTTACTGTGGTTCACCCCCACTGTAACACCACTTTTTGGTGCCAAGGATTAATCGCTCTGATACCAAATTGTAACACCCCTTTTGTTACCATACTTCGCGAAAATATAACACTCACTCTGAGATTATAAAACAACATGCATTTAAGCAATGAAACACATTTAGAGCTCAGAGTAAGTCTAAAAATTACTTCTATCATAATTTTAAACATGGAATTAGCATTAATTCATATGCACAACAAAATACATGATAATTATAAATACACAGACATGCAGAAACATAAATTAAAACATCATCTAGTACTTATCTTGGAAACAATAGTAGTTCCACCAACCAGGTGTAGGCCTTCCACGAAACTCCCAGCCTTAGACCACTCTGCCCATCATCTCAGCAATGGGTCGTCCCCGAGCTGAGACTAAGCTCCATCCCAAGGAAAGGAATCCTAGGCTAGGTTGAGGTTATAGGGAAAACACCCAGTCATAAGGAAGGAATTCTCTCCCAGGAACCACTCATTCTCACTGCCCATAGACTCTCCTTCCCCACATGCCTGCTCCACCCCAGGAGTTTACACCTTCTCTTTCACCTAGACAGTCCTCTGGCTACTAACCTCCCTTGCCTTGGATTTCAGCAACAGGCCAGACCGAAAGTCTACAAGCTCTGTGGAAGCTACAGGGTTCCTTCCAAGAGTTCTCTCCTTCCTCTGCGCACTCTCTCACCTGGAGAGAATCGCTCATAGGCCAACATGCCCCATGCAGTCCAACACTACGTGGCCACAACAACCAATAGGGAAAATAGACACAGGCTTTCCAACAGGTTCAACAATGGCGGATGGTCTCATGGATATGGCTTCGGACAAGACTCCACGCATAGGCTCGATGCTCAGACAAAGGATGCTTCGGCTTTTGAGAAATTAACACCAGTTATTCTGAATCAACACACAAACTTTTCCTGTTTAGAGGGTGTACAGGGTANGCATGGGGCATGTTGGCCTATGAGCGATTCTCTCCAGGTGAGAGAGTGCGCAGAGGCCAACATGCCCCATGCAGTCCAACACTACGTGGCCACAACAACCAATAGGGAAAATAGACACAGGCTTTCCAACAGGTTCAACAATGGTGGATGGTCTCATGGATATGGCTTCGGACAAGACTCCACGCATAGGCTCGATGCTCAGACAAAGGATGCTTCGGCTTTTCAGAAATTAACACCAGTTATTCTGAATCAACACACAAACTTTTCCTGTTTAGAGGGTGTACAGGGTATTCTTGCAGAGGTCATATCGGTCATACTATTCAGAAGATCGGATCGAATGGAGGAGCACACCCATCATGGCTCATCTCAGCCTTTTATTTGCATGGATCGGGATTGACATTTGTCACCCATGCAACTGCATGCGTTCCTTCAGCATGTGTTCCTTCCATTTGGAAGTTGCTTGTCTTTCCAAAAGAACTTAGGATAAGACATATTATTCACATGTCTTTTGGAATAATATTAAATTATTATTCCCAAGGTTTAAGCCCCCTAGGCTTAACACTTAGCCCCTTTTCCCACCTTCCAGCCCCTAATCCCTTGCCCTCTCTATGGATGCTTATTCCCCCATCACTCATTCATCATGTCGGCCTGCACGCAACAGTGTTTATATTTTATTAATGTGTTGCATACATACATGTACAAATTTAGGCCCTTGGCCTACAACCCTTAGAATCTCTGGCCTAACAATCACATAAGCCCATCGACTTATACAAACTTGGCTCACCAGCCTATAAAACATATTTACAATTCATTTCATAAACCATATTTACAAAGGGCTCAGTCTTGGGGACACTACAATCCCCCTCCCCTTATTTCTTCACTATCCTCAATGCAACCTTACACTGTCTCTGCAAGCTTTTCAAAATTTTCAAAAAGATGTGGGTACTCTACCCGCATAACATCTTCATGCTCCCATGTCGCGTCCTCAAGACCCTACCAGGTCCACTGGACCTTTACAAGCTCTATGGCTCAATTCTGAAGCTATTTTCTTTTCCTGTCCAATATGCGCATAGGATGCACTTGCAGGACACCTTCTGGTTCCACCTGAATCACATTCCAATCGATACATGATTAGCATCAGGTATATCTCTCTTAAGTAGTGAAACATGAAATACATTATGTACAGTCATAGATGCAGGTAATGCAATCATGTATGCAACTGGCCCAATCCTTTCCAGGATCTCAAATGGCCCACAAAATATTGTTGCCAACTTGGTGCAACTTCCCAGCTTCAGGGAACTCCTGTTAGTTTTTACTTTCAGAAAAACATGATCACCCACTTTGTATTCTCTGTGGGTTATGTTCTTATCAGCATAACTCTTCTGCCTGTCCTGGGTAGCTTTCAAATTTTGTTTAATTCTTATCATTTGGTCTTCCATCTCTTTGAGCAGCTTAAGCCCAACTACTGCTCTATCAGCTGGATTATCCGAGCTCAATGGACTGTTGCACTTTCTTCCATAAAGTGCTTCAAATGGGTTCATCTTCAATGATGTGTGATACCCATTATTGTAGGAGAATTCTACCAAATATAGGTATTCTTCCCATCTTGATGGTTTATCCATCACATACATTCTTAGCATGTCTTTTATTACTCTATTCACCCTCTCTGYCTATCCGTCAAACTCAGGATGATATGTTGTACTAAAGTTCATATTCATTCCAAATCCTTTGAACAATCCTTTCCAAAAATTCGAGGTGAATTTTGGGTCCCTATCTGACACAATCGTCTTAGGAATTCCGTGCAAGCGTGCCACTTCTTTTAAGAARATATCAGCAACATCTGTTGCCTTGTGAGTGGTTTTCAGTGGAATAAAATGGGCAACTTTTGTAAGCTTGTCCACCACCACCATGATTGAATCATGCTCCATGCTTGTTCTAGGMAATCCTGTGATAAAATCCATTGTCACCACTTACCATTTCCACTCAGGAATGGGTAAAGGCTGGAACAACCCTGCTGGGTGCCTATGCTCAGCCTTAACTTTCTGGCACTCCATACATATGGTGATGTATTCAGTGATTTCTTTCTTCATACCCGTCCAAAAATAATGGATTTTAACTACTGCTACAGTCTTTTGATAACCAAGATGTCCGACATACGTCACGTAATGCATTTCTTTTAGAATTGTCATCTTCAATTCTTGGACATTGGGTATGTACACTCTGTTTTTATATAGAATTAAGCCATCAAGTTCCAAGGTGTAACTTTCCTTGGTCTGTGGTCTCTCACGCTACTGTAGCTTTGCGACCGAATCTCTGAACTACAAATCAACATTTGTAGCTTCCAGAACTCTATCCCTGATATCAGTCCTGTACATTCTAATGGTTGTATCATGTAAGCCATGCACTTTTCTGCTGAGTGCATCAGCCACCTTATTTTCCTTACCCTTGATATGCTTGATATCAAAGTCATATTCACACAAAAACTCCAGCCATCTTATTTTCCTGGTGTTTAAAGTCGACTAATCAAATAAATACTTCAGACCGTTGTGGTCTATTTTCAATTCAAATCTCCTTCCCATGAGGTAATGTCTCCATTTCCTCAGAGAGTGGACGATTGCTGCCAGCTCCAAATCATTAGTGGCATAATTCCTTTCATGCTCTTTCATCTTCCTGGACTCATAACAGATTACAAATCCCTCTTGGCTGAGAACTCCTCCCAACCCCTCCTTACACACATTTGTGCACACCATGAAATCCATATTTGGATCTGCAATCCTCAGGATTGGAGCACTGGTTAACAATTGCTTCAATCACTGGAAACTATTCTCACACTCTTCAGTCCACCGAAACTTCTTCTCCTTCATTTGCAAAGAAGTAATAGGGTGAGCTAACTTTGAGAACCCTGCTATAAACCTTCTATAATAGCCTGCTAGACCCATAAAATATCTAACTTTCACCACATTCCTTGGCATTGACCATTCTCGGATGGCCTCAACCTTTTTAGGATCCAAAATAATCCCTTCTTCTGAAATAATATGTCTCAAGTAATGGATCTGCCTTTGATAAAATGAGCATTTTCTCAGCTTGGCGTACAACTGGTGTTTTCTCAACACTTGTAGAAACATTCTCAAGTGTTTTTCATGCTCTTCCTATGACTTGGAATACACCAAGATGTCATCCAGGAAGACTATGACAAACTTGTCTAAATAGTCCCTGAATACACCATTCATTAAGTACATGAAAACAACAGGTGCGCTTGTTAGTCCAAACAACACCACTGTGAATTCATAATGACCATACCTTGTTCTGAAGGTGGTCTTGTTGATGTCCTCATCCTTTATTCTTACCTGGTGATATCCCGATATGATATCTATCTTCAAAAATATTCTTGCACCCTTCAACTGATCGAAAATATCATCAATTCTCGCACCCTTCAACTGCAGAAAATCAATGAACAACCTCCACATCCCATATTTCTTCTTCATGAATAGGACCGGGGCACCCCAAGGTGACACGCTTGGGTGAATGTACCCCTTCTTCAAAATCTCTTCAAGCTGCAATTGCAACTCTTTCAGCTCTGGCATACTCATTCTATAAGGAGCCTTCGAAACTGGAGCTGCTCCAGGCATCAAATTTATAGAAAAGTCGATGTCCCTCTTCGGAGGTAGTCCAGGTACCTCCTRAAATACTTCTTTGAAATCTGTGAGTACCTCATGGTCTCTGATCTTTGAGACTGGATCTMTAGATGCTTCTTCCACACGAGCTACAAATAATTGACAACCCTTCCTGTAGCACTTCTTCAGCTGCATGGTTGAGATTTCTATGACAGCCACAACTCTGGGAATTCCTTGGATTGTTTTCCCTCTGACCACCCTAGGATCTACACAACTATGGCTAGACCTTGAATCAATTAAAATAATTAGTGGTCGGTTGTTAATCATACCTTCCACTTCAATCATGTGCAATTGAAATTCTGCTTGCTTGTTGTCTAGGGCTACGTAGATCCTTGGCATTCTGTTGCCCATATCCTCCACTATCTTAGCTTATTGAACATTGTGGATGGTTCTCACTTTATATTTTCTATGTGGGTAGTCTCTATACCTATGGTTCCCTTTACAGCCCCAACACTCCATAGGTGACAGTCTGGGCATTTTCTCACTCACTTCAGCCTTCCTGGGCTCTGTAAAGGATGGTTGTCCCTGAGGACTATCTTTGAAAAAGGGAGGCTTGTTTCCCTTCTACCTATGCTCTTTCTTGAACTTCTTCTGATCATCCCAAGCCTTCCGAAAGGTAGGCTTTTCTCTTTGTTGTTCATACAAGCATTTTACCCTTCTTATTGTTCTTCCATAGTCTTAGGATCATCATACTGAATCTTATCACTGATGGAAGGTGGAAGTCCACTCAGATACCTCTGAATCTTGACAATCTCATCTTTGATGAATGGAACATACTTTAGCAGTTCCAAGAAACTTCATTCATACTCATCAATGGTCATGCTGCCTAGTTTGAGTTCAAAGAACTCCTTCATCTTTCTGTCATAATATCTTTTGGTCAGGTATTTCTTCTCGAAATACCTCTTAAACTCCTTCCAAGTGACATCTTTCTCTTTGATGTGTTGTACTTGTACAAACTGATCCCACCACATGGACGCTTTTCCTTTTAGTTGGTACATCATAATTCTTCCTTCTGCATGAGCAGAGTAGTTATGCAGTTGGAAATATTTCTTCATGCCAAGCAACCATGTCTCGGCTTCTTCCTCCTTCTTATGTTCTCCATCAAACGTTGGAGGCTTAATATTGTTCATCTCTCCTTTCAATTCATCCCTTCCATATGTTTGGTGTTTTCTAGTAGGGGACGGCCTTGAACTATTGTGTGTTTCCTTTCYAGAATGCTTCGGGGAGAGATGGTAATGTTTGMTACCACTCCTCGATCTTCTTCTCCTCTCAGGGGTTCTGACACTTCTTGATCTACTTGTTTCACTCTCTTTTTCCAATTTMTTTTCTATTCTTTCCAGGCTCTTCAAAAATTTTAAGTTGAATTCACCCTGTCGATCCCTAATTTTCATGAGTTTTCGGCTATCAGCTCAGCAAGCCTGGGCATCTTTCTGCAAATTTTCAATGAGTTTCATCATRCGTCCTTCTTTATCTATCTTTTTTCCATGCCCATTAGAGTTTGTTCCTTCGACTCCCAAGTTGACATCCTTTCATTCTCTTTCGTCCTMTGAAATGGAGGCACTCTGCACCTCTTCCATTTCTTTACTCAGCATCTATTCTTCGTTGTCCTGACACTCGTTGAAATCTGCACACACAATGTGCAATCAATCTGAAGTTTGTCAAGCCCTTAAACCTTCAAGAAAACTTACAACATTCATAAGCCAACATGAACAAGAAAAACATTTTGACTTCACAAAGTTTTCTGAGCTCTGTTTGGCTCTGCAAATTTCTGTACTTTAGAACTTCGGAATCTTGGTCCACGAATATCCAAAAGTTAAACCTTTTTAACCAAAGACACCTTTCACAACTCGTGATTTCACGAGTTAGTGAGTTGAAGACCCTCGACTCATTTCCTCCAAAGGTCGATACCTGAGATGCGATACGGGTATGGCTCCCTCCTCACTAGCGCCTGCTACACATGACCATAGGCTAGGGATAAGTTCTAGCACTTCTTCGCCAACTCGCGACTTCGCGAGTTGGAGTGTTGAGCCTTCGTGCTCCTCCTTTGCGAATTCTAAAATCATGAATTACTTTATTCTCTGAGCCCACATCACAGTTATCGCCCTTCACCACCATGGCGCATGGTACATTCAGGAGGGTCCACATCACCTTTGGTGACATCATTGGGTCCCACCACTCTTGCCTATCTTCTCGACTCACTGGCATGTGGTACACATTCATGCACCCATTCCATTCCAAGCAAAATCCAATGGTTAGAATCCTTCCTCAAATCTACAGTGCAGATATTTTCAGCGTTTCGGGTTTTCGAGCATCATGAGTTCATGCATCCCACATCTCAAATGTTCGTTTACCGAAATCTCAAAATTACAGTTTACTCGTCAACTTGATCCGACAGTCAACTCCTTCCTACAATCTATGGTGTAGATCGTTTTGGGATTTCAGGTTTCAAGTTTCGGAGGTGTTCTCCTCCCTCACTTCCCATCTCCCGACTTTGTGAAATCCAAAAGGTTTTCATGACTCCGCCAGATCTAACAATCGAGTCTTCCTCCTAGATCTACAGCGTAGATCTTCTCGGGTTTTCAGGAGTTCGCGTATCGCGATTCCCATGCTCTTGTGCAACTCCAAATGGTTTTTAAACCCTGTGCACACTTTACAGATATGATGGTCACGAGGTTTATCCTTCCCTCCCGAATAGATCCTAATGCTCTCACACTTCTGGTGTGGATTCCTCTCTCCCTGTGGCCATAGACCACACCGGTTGTGGTTTCACAACACCACTATACCTCCTGAGCTTGTAGGCACAGTCAAGTAACTCCTTGACACTCTGGATCATTCCAGGTTCCGAAATTGGTCCTCCAGACACAATCTCTCCTCACACCCTCGGTCCAAAGGCCACTCAACTGGCCCATCTAGGCTCAGTGTTGAAACTGTGGGCTCTAATACCAAATTGTAACACCACTTTTCGGTGCTAAGGCTTAATCGCTCTGATACAAAATTGTAACACCCTTTCTGTTACCATACTTTGTGGAAATATAAAACTCACTCTCAGATTATAAAACAACATGCATTTAAGCAATGAAACACATTTAGATCTCAGAGTAAGTCTAAAAATTACTGCTATCATAATTTTAAGCATGGCATTAACATTAATTCATATGCACAACATAATACATGATAATTATAAATACATAGACATGCAGAAACATAAATTAAAACATCATTTGGTACTTATCTTGGAAACAATAGTAGTTCCACCAACCAGGTGCAGGCCTTCCACGAACCTCCCAGCCTTAGACCACTCTACTCATCATCTCAGCAGTGGGTCACCCCCGAGCTGGGACTAAGCTCCATCCCAAGGCAAGGAATCCTAGGCTAGGCTAAGGTTACAAGGAAAACACCCAGTCACAAGGAAGGAATTCTCTCCCAGGAACCACTCATTCTCACTGCCCACAGAMTCTCCTTCCCCACATGCCTRCTCCACCCAAGGAGTATACACCTTCTTTGTCACCTAGACAGTCCTCAGGCTACTAACCTCCCTTGCCTTGGGTTTTAGCAATAGGTCGGACCGGAAGTCTATGAGCTCTATGGTAGCTACAGGGTTCCTTCCAGRAGTTCTCTCCTTCCTCTGCGCACTCTYTCACCTAGAGAGAATCGCTCATAACCCAACACGCCTCATGTAGTCCAGCACTGCATGGCCACAAMAACCAACAGGGAAAATAGACACGAGCTTTCCAACAGGTTAAACAATGGTGGATGGTCTCACAGATATGGCTTCGAACAAGACTCCACACATAGGCTCGATGCTCAGACAGAGGATGCTTCGGCTTTTCAGAAATTGACACCAGTTATTCTGAATGAACACACAAACTTTTTCTATTCAGAAGGCATACGGGGTATTCTTGCAGAGGTCAGACCGGTCGTACTATTCAGAAGATCAAATCGAATGGAGGAGCACCCCCATCATGACTCATCTCAGCCCTTTATTTGCATGGGCCAGGATTGACATTTGTCACCCATGCAACTGCATGCGTTCCTTCCATTTGGAAGTTGCTTGTCTTTCCAAAAGAACTTAAGATAAGACATATTATTCACATGTATTTTGGAATAATATTAAATTATTATTCCCAAGGTTTAAGGCCCCCGAGGCTTAACACTTAGCCCCTTTTCCCACCTTCCAACCCCTAATCCCTTGCCCTCTATATGGATTCTTAGTCCCCCATCACTCATTCATCATGTCGGCCTACGCGCGGAAGTGTTTATATTTTATTAATGTGTTGCATACATACAGGTACAAAATCAGGCCCTTGGCCTACAACCCTTAGGCTCTCTGGCTTAACAATCACATAAGCCCACCGGCTTATACAAACTTGGCTCACCAGCCTATAACACATATTTACAATTCATTTCATAAATAATATTTACAAAGGGCTTGGTCTTGGGGACACTACACCCACCCTGGGGCTATGTCCACAAAGTCTTCTTCTTTATTATCTTCAATTAATCAGGTTACAGCATAGATCCATCCAAATCCATCTTCGCATAGGATAGAAGATCTGCATAGCTCTCTAGATCCTTCTTCCTTGTGTTACAACACTTAGCTTCTTATAACAACCTCATAGTAACTTGCACTTAGCCTTGCAAGCCTTACACAGTTTGCACAGAGCACTTATTCAACATCACATAGATGCACTACCAATTGCACTAAGAAATCACACCTAATTTACATCTACTTCATATCTATTTATACATACAAAAGTGGGCCTAAAAGTGGGTAAACCCATGGGTCGACATCCCTTTCCCATTAAATTATCCCAAAAACCAAAAAAGGACCCAAAAAGAAGTCTAGCTTCCACGATTTCCACTTCGTGTTGCGCTCCATCTTTGACAAGTTGTCGAAGTCCCAAAAACTGTCAAATATGACCAAGTGTTCCTCAAAACTTGGTCAGGGCCAACAATATACAACACTGATATGCTTCTTTGGTATGTTTCCTCTTTATCACTGATATGATCCTCTATTTCTTCTCCCTTAACCTGCATATCAAAACTGTGTTTAAGAGAGGCATCGACCTTTTCTTATATAGGCTGAAGAGGAGAAGAGGAGAGACTCGAAATAGTAACATGTTTGCAGGCTTTAATCATAATTCATCTTCATACTTTAGTTCAAACTTAGAACTAGACTTGAGACTAGTATACTTTAGTTCAAAAATAGAACTAGACTTGAGACCTCAGTTACAACTCATCATTACACTTTAGTTCGAAAATAGAACTAGACTTGAGACTTCAGTTACAACTCATCATTACACTTTAGATCAAAAATAGAACTAGACTTAAGACTTCAATTACAAATCAGCATTACACTTTAGTTTGAAAATATAACTAGACTTGATACTTTAGTTGCAACTCAGCATTACACTTTAGTTCAAAAATAGAACTAGACTTAAGACTTCAGTTACAACTCGACTGTTTACGAGGCAAGTTGAAATTCTCTTCATTGTGGATAATGTTACACGTGCCAACGTAATAGATCAATACATTTGTATCATTTGCAATATTAGGAATACCGTTTGTTTCTAGCTCATAGGAATTTTATATTCAACCTAACTTTTCCTAGATGCCTTAACTTTTTCTCCTGGCTCACAAGGTTTGACTAGGCCAACAGAGGTTGTATGTTCCCCCTGACTTTTGCATTAGACTCACATAGAATCTCATTCTTCCTAAATTTTGGCTTGACTCACAGAAGTTGTACATTCCCCATAGATTTTGTCAATACCTCACAAGACTGGTTGATTCTCCAAATCTCCCTGGCTATCCTCAGGGTGGCCCATGTGGCCTCTCATTGGAGAATGGTTGTCGATGTTGCCTAATTTAACACTCCCTCTTAGCGAGGGAGTCATTCTCAACCACACCAAGCTTTCTCTCATCTTCACAAACTATCTCAAGGTCAAAGGCTTGGTCAGGATATCATCTACCTACTCGCTCATGGATATGTATTGTAACTTTACAATTTTTCTTTGGACCAAGTCTCAGATGTAGTGGTACCTCATGTCAATATGTTTTTACCTGTCATGAAATACCAGGTTCTCTGTCAATTTTATGTAACATTTATTATCACAGTGAACAACCATCGTCTCGAGCTTGTTGCTAAACAACCTAGAAATCAATTTTCTGAGCCATATTGCATCCTTGCTAGAATCACTTGTTGCAATGTACTAAGCCTCTATTGTACTTCGTGAAATGGATCCCTACTTCCATCTTGACCAAGATATCATAGTGGATCATAAACTGAAGAAATATCTGGAAATAGTCTTCCAATCCACTGGGCTTCCTACCGTGTCAACATCTGCATACCCATGTGGAAATAAACCACCACTCGATGTATATCTTAGACCATAAGTAATGGTCCCTGTGAGATATCTCAAGATGTGCTTTTCTGCCACCCAATGTCTCTGTCTTGGTTCAGTCATGAACTGACTCATTGCAATCATTGCATAGCATATATCTGGCCTAGTGTGGATCATGTACATCAATGATCCTATCAGTTGCCTATACATGGTGGGATCTACCAAATCTAAACCTATATCAGAATCATGCAGCTTCCTCATGTTGGTAATCATCGTAGTGGACATGGATTTGCAATCCATCATACCAAACCTCTTTAGTACATCCACTGTGTATTTTCCTTGTGCCAGAAATATCTCGCCCTGTCTTTGCCATACATCCAATCCTAGGAAGTAATGCATCAAGCCTAATTCTTTCATGTCTAATTTTGAGGTTAGATCCCTCTTACACCAGGCTATTATCCCTTCATATATTGTTAGAAATAGATCATCAACATACAGCATTAGTATAAAAGGTTGGTTACCTCTTACCTTGAAGTACAGATTTGCATCAACATCACTTTTCTGATATCTCAAGATTTTAAGAAATCCATCAATCCTGTCATACAAAACTCTGGGAGCCTGCTTAAGACCATACAAGGTCTTCCTTAGCTTGCATACATGAGTGCCTTTGTTATGTAGAAAAAAACCATCTGGTTGTTCCACAAAGACCTCCAGTTCAATCTTTCCATTCAACAATGTTGTTTTTACATCCATCTGATGTAGCTTCCAACCAAGAACGAGAGCTAAAGCAATAATAGTTTGAATGGAGCAACTATCCTTTCCGCTTCCTGTACTATTTCTTTAAGACACCCTGGATTCCTTTTGGATGGAGGTTCTTTAAGAGTTCTTTCTAAAACTTCAGTAGGTTCTAGGGGCTCATTACTTGACCCTTCACGAGTTTCCTCCCTCTGATCATCTGACTCTTCATTTTTAGAAGAGGCTGAAGCTGGTTGAAATGCTTCTGATTCCTGTTAAAGCTCTCTGGATTTATTAAATGTCACTTCCTCATGGAAATTCACATATCTGTTTACCTCTATTTTCCTATGAACTGGTACATAAATCCCGTAAGCCTTGGAGTTCTCATTGTACCGCACAAAATCCCCTTTCTTGCCTAAGGGTTCTATCTTTGTCCTCTTTTCCTTAGGGACATGGATATACACAGGACACCCAAATATCCTTAGATGCCCTACTTCAGGTTCAATCCCTGAGAAGACCTCTTTAGGAGTCTTTTCCTTCAATATAGCCTGTGGACACCTGTTCTGAATATACATGGCAATGGAGGTAGCTTCTTCCCATAAAGTATTTGGCAGATCCTGGTCAAACATCATTGCTTTAGCTACCTCACAAATTGTCTTATTTTTCCTCTCAGCAACTCCATTTTTCTGAGGGTTATATGGCACGGTCAATTGTCTCTTGATTCCTGTTGACTTGCAGAAATCCTCAAACTGGAGAGATTCAAACTCTCCTCCATTGTCTGTTCTAAGGAATTTGATGTGTTTCCCTGCTTGCTTTTCAATAAAGGTTTTATGCTCTTTGAATTAATCAAATGTGTCACTTTTAGATTTAAGTAAATATATCCAACATTTTCTTGATTAATCATCAATAAAAATGACATAATACAAACAACCACTAAATGAGGGAGATGACATGGGACCACATACATCAAAATGAACCATATCTAAGATGCCCTAAGCTCTGTTGTCACTACTAGGAAATGCTTTCTTTATATTTTTACCTAGCATGCATCCCTAACAAATTTTATTTTTACTAAGAGAAATAGAGGGCATGCCACATACCATTTGTTGTATATATGGAAGAGCTTTGTAATGAATATGTCCAAGTCTTATGTGCCACAACTTGTTGGATCTAGTCACATCATGAGCCAATGCCTGAACTGACTCTCCTGACATGGTGTATAGTCCTCCACTGCGATTTCCAATGGGTTATGTTGTACTTAAGTGGCTACCTTTAGCCCGTAGTAGTGCCTTCCTATCCTTGAAGATCACCCAATATCCCTTGTCCTCAAGGGTTGCAACTGATAGTAGATTTTTCTTGAGCCTTGGAACGTATAATACTTCATCAATATGAATTCTATCCCTAGATTCCAATTTGAAGGAGATAGATCCTACTCCCTCTATTTTGTAACATTTGTCATCCCCAAGCTCAACATGCTTTGCAAAATATTTTGTCTTGAAATCTAAGAAGATCTCCCTGTACCCTGTCATGTGCTTTGATGCAGCACTATCTACTAACCAAGTTTTCAGCCTCATGAAAACTGGACTGGATAAGGCAAAAACCAAGTAACAGTATTTTCTATTTTCTTTCTCATTAGAAGGACTTTTTTTATTTCTTTTGGATTCATCATCCTCAGCAGTTGAGGCATGATGTTTCCATTTCCTTGGATATTTCATTCTAAACCAACAATCTTTAGCAAAATGACCCAAATTATTACAACTAAAGCATTTAATCTTAGATGTATCAATATTCTTTCCTTTGAATGTACCTTTGGTGTTTGGCTTCCCCTGATAGCCTTTTTGGAAAGTGACTTTTTTCTTTCCCTTGAATCTTGATGCTAAAGCAGAGTGCTCTTCTTTTGTTTTCTCACTCCTGGTAGACTCTCCTCTTGGAGGCAATCATGCCATAACATCTAAAACATGGGCTGAATATCTCTCCCACTTACACTGGATAAGAAGGTCTCCCATGAAGAAGGAATACCGTAAAAAATGGCTTGCACTAAATCATCATCGTCCACTATAACTCCTATGAAAAAAAGTTGATCTCTGATCTGGGCTATCCTAGAATAGAAAGATGCCATTGATTCACCTCGCTCCATCTTCAAATACTTAAGCTTTCTCTTAAGTCTCCTCTTCTGACTTGGAGCCTATTTCTCATACAGATTCACCAAGGTATCCATACAGTCCTTGGTATTCATTAACGAAGTCATTGCAGACATTATATTGTAATTGACTGAGTCAAATATGATTCACTTGGCCTTTGCTTGACTCTTTCTGAAGGTTGATCTTCCTGCATTATTCATGGGTTCCTCCACCATTGTGGTCACGTAGTGCTCAAGATCATGCTCCTTCAAGATATTTGTTATCCGAAGCTTCCACACATTGAAGTTGGTAGCTCCTTTGAGCCTATCCTCAGCCCTGACTAAAATGGAGGATGCCATGGACTTCAAACTGGAAAATTAATCAAGATAGCTTGGATCTGTGTGTACCTATTGTTGCACTTCAACACATTTAACACACCCTAAGCTCTGATACCATGTTAAATTATGAGCTTGATTTCTTATGAGGATTAATTCTTTTATTTTTTCAACACTTTGGTTCCAATTTAATACACTTCAACAATACCAAATCATAACCAAATAGAAATAACTATGTAGATAAGTAAGCATGCACATCAACAACACATATACCCTGGGGAAACCCTGTACAGGGAGAAAACCCCAGCAAACGATATTCCTTTATTGCATTAAGAATGTAAGATCACTTACAAATATTCACCATGAATGTTCTACTCTTAAAGAGATTCTCAAGATGACTCTGACCTAACAAAGACCTAAGATACCTTACTGAAATACACCTCTGATATGTTGCCTCTATTGTTGATATACAACATTGATATGATGTTGATATATGCCTCTGATATGCAGCCTCTATTGTTGATATACAACATCGATATGTTGCTTTGGTATGCTGCCTCTTTATCACTGATATGATCCTATATTCCTTCTCCCTTAACATGCATATCAAAACTATGTTGAAGAGAGGGGTCGACCTCTGCTTATATAGGCTGAAGAGGAGAAGAGGAGAGACTCGAAATAGTAACTTGTTTGCATGCTTTAACCATAACTCAGATTCATACTTTAGTTCGAACTTAGAACTAGACTTGAGACTGGTATACATTAGTTTGAAAATAGAACTAGACTTGAGACCTCAGTTACAACTCATCATTACACTTTAGTTCGAAAATAGAACTAGACTTGAGACTTCAGTTACAACTCAACATTACACTTTAGATCAAAAATAGAACTAGAATTAAGACTTCAATTACAACTCAACATTACACTTTAGTTCGAAAATAGAACTAGAATTGATACTTCAGTTGCAACTCAAAATTGCACTTTATTTCAAAAATAGAACCATACTCAAGACTTCAGTTACAACTCGACTCTTTACAAGGAAATTTGAAATTCTCTTCATGGTGTATAATGTTACACGTGCCAACGCACTAGATCAATACATTTATATTATTTTCAATATTATGAATATCATTTTTTTCTGGCTCATAGGAATTTTATATTCAACCTAACTTTTGCTAGATTCCTTTACTTTTTCTCATGGCTCACAAGGTTTGGCAAGGCTCACAGAGGTTGTATGTTCCCCCTGACTTTTGCACTAGTCTGTCTATGCTCACAGAGGTTGTACGTTCCTCTAAATTTTTCACTAGACTATCTATGCTCACAGAGGTTGTATGTTCCCCCTGAATTTTGCGTTAGACTCACATAGCATCTCGTTCATCCTGAATTTTGTCTTGACTCATATAGGTTGTATGTTCCCCCTGGATTTTTTCAATACCTCATAAGACTGGTTGATTCTCCAAATCTCCCTAGCTAGCCTCAGGGTGGCCCATGTGGCCTCTCATTGTAGAATGGTTGTTGAT
>JASDQU010013417.1:125297-154213 GCA_032191745.1 Picea mariana | reverse complement strand
GAACCCCGGTATGCCGAAATCCTGAAATCTTGAGTCGCAGACCCACTCCAACAATACGCTATGTTTCACTACTTCAGGACTTTCAACGTCAAGTTTCTGACTCCTTTTCCTCGGGACTTCCAAAATCCTAATCCCCGGTATGCCAAATTATGATCCTATCTTCGTGACCCAACACTATTACTCGCTATGCTTTCGGGAATTTGTGTTTAGGAACTTCATGAATCCTAGTGCAACAATTCTTGTCCTCTCGTACTTTTGGTATCTAAAATACCAAAATAGGCCTTTCGTTCCCTTCTACACATATGATGGTTAAACCTCATGTAGCTTCTCCTATATTCGATGGCTATCGGTCCATGCGCCCAGATCTGACAGCCCAGATCTCCTCTCTTCTGCTACGCTCTCCTGCGCTGCCTGGACATGAAAATTCAACGGTCCAGATCTTTTCCTCTGCTCGATTCGACGATAGTTGTAGATCCTCATTAAGCTTATGCTCCTTCTTCCCAAACCTGGAAGATTTCAAGTGCCCCAAAGGCCTCGGCCTTTACTTCCTACTACAAAGCCTACATTCTCTGCTTTTGTTCATGTTCTAAGGATGCTATCCCTCCTGAGCTTCCTCAAACTCAATTCCTCCAAAGGGTTCTCCCTAACCTTTCTGCTCCTCCTTACAGATATGGGCTTGTGCGTGAAAGCACTACTCCTCCTGAGCTTTGTCCTCCTTGAATCCTTAAAGGATTCTTCGACATATGCACTCCTTGCAGGGTCCCTGCACACACGAAGGTGCTATCCTTCCTGAGCTTTTATGTTKCTCAGACCTATAAGGGACTTAACCCTTTTCTCTCCCTCAAATGGAGATTTGGTGCCCTCTTAGCAACCACTTACTCAAGAAACTCCTTGTTGAGCCTGCAGGGTGTTCARTAACCCTGTGMAGGTCTTCTTCCTTGGATGCTTCTCTATTCCAGAACTCAAAGGAGTTCTCTTTGTGCACACAAGAACCTACTCAATGCCCTCCTGGAAGAGATCTCATAGAATCYTCAATGATTCTGGTTTTCCCTTTGAACTCATAGTAGAGTTCTCCTGTGCACTATTTGCACCTGCTCGATGCCCTCCTGGAAGAGCTCTACATAACCCCTTAGTGATTCTATTTTCTTCTGTGTCCTCCTGCACAACCTCATCGCCAAGGTGTTTAACAACTTTTAGGTTTCTCCTTGAGCCAATGACTTCGGTTGTTGCACCCTCCTGGCACGTCCTTGCCCAAATTCCACAGAATTAAGGAGTGCATCTATGCACTGTCTTTCAAAACCTGTAGTGTTCTGTCACACCCTCTTGGCATGAAACCTCAAAGAACCCCAAACCTGAAATCAAAGAACCCATAGATAGCAGAACCTATTTTTCCTTGCAAATTCACATCTACAGCATATAAAGAACACACAAAGACATTCATAAACACATAAAGACACATAGAAACTCATGCAGGAAATCTTCTCTTTATATTAATATGAAATGCCTCCTTTACAAGGTGTTCTTGAGCTTAGACTCTGACAGAGTCTCAGCTCCTTCTCTCCTCTTCTCTAACTCTCACAGATCTCTCCTATCTCTCAACTCTACTTACTCAACTACTTCTAACTCATCCTACATACAAAGTATCTTTTACATGATGGGGCTCTTCAAGATCTTCCCTCCATTCTCACCAACCCTATTCAATTAAATTGAATTTAAAATGAATGTTTGTCTAATCTGGATCGGATCTAGATCCTAGCCTTACAACCATTAAAGGCCTTCTTTAACTACAACCTGCTCAAAGGCACGGCTTTGGCTCTACCATCCTTACAAACATTTAATACAAATTTCAAATTCAAAATTTGAAACGAGAGGGCTGTGCCTCTCCTTCTTCATTGAATGTGCATTGTGTTGGCTGGCCGGCTGGCTTGGAGCGATGCTCCTGCATCAAATTTTCTGAGCCATACTGCTTCCTTGCTAGCATCACTTACTGCAATATAATAATCCTCTGTTGTAATCTGTACAATGGATCCATGCTTCTGGCTTGACGAAGAGATCATAGTGGATCCTAAACTGAAGCAGTATCTGGAAGTACTATTTTGATCCACTGGGATTCATGCCCAGTCAACATTTGCATACCCATGCATAAATAAACCACCACTGGATGTATATCTCAGACCACAAGTAATGGTCCCTCTAAGATATATCAAGATGTGTTTTGTTTCCACCCAATGTCTCTGTCTCAGTTTAGTCATGAACTGACTCATTGCAATCACTGCATAGCATATATCTCACCTAGTGTGGATCATGTACATCAATGATCCAATCAGTTGCCTATACATGGTGGGATCCACCAAATCTGAACCTATATCAAAATCATGCATCTTCCTCAATTTGGTAATCATCGAAGTAGACATGGATTTGCAATCCATCATACCAAACCTATTTAGTACATCCACTGTGTATTTTCCTTGTGCTATAAATATCTCACCCTGTCTTTGTCATACTTCCAATCCTAGGAAGTAATGAATCAAGCCTAAGTCTTTCATCACGAATTCTGAGGTTAGCTCCCTCTTACACTAGGATATTATCCCTTCATCTCCTGTTAGAAAGAGATCATCAACATATAAGATTAGTATAACAGGTTGGTTACCTCTTACCTTGAAGTATAGATTTGCATCGGCATCACTTTTCTGAAATCCCAGGATTTTAAGAAATCCATCAATCATGTCATACAAAACTCTGGGAGCCTTCTTAAGACCATACAAGGCCTTTCTTAGATTGCATACATGAGTGCCTTTGTTATGTAATACAAAACCATCTGGTTGTTCCAAAAATACCTCATGTTCAATCTTTCTATTCAAGAATGGTGTTTTTATATCCATCTGATGTAGCTTCCAACCAAGAACGAGAGTTAAAGCAATAATAGTTCAAATGGAGGTATACCTGGCTACAGAGGAAAAAGTCTCTTCGCAGTCAATTCCTTCTTTCTGAATGAAGCCTTTGGCTACAAATATTTCTTTGAACTTTTCCACACTTCCATCAGCTGGATGTTTGATCTTATAGATCCATTTGGAAGAAACCAGTGATTTTTCTTTTGGCCTTAGCACAATGTCCCTTACATTTTTCTTTATAATATACATGTATTCCTCAAGCATGGAATCCTTCCGTACTTGTAATTTATCTGCTTCTTCAAATGAAGAAGTTTTGTCATCATTAATGTTGCTCATCAGTGCAACATGGCCTCCAAACCTATGAGGCCTCTTCCTTTCCTTGAAAGTTCCTTTGGGAGAAACTATCCTTTCTACTTCCTGCACTATTTCTTTAAGCCACCCTAGCTTCCTTTTGGCTAGAGGTTCTTCAAGAGTTATTTCTAACACTTCAGCAGGTTCTAGGGGCTCATTACTTGGCCCTTCACAAGGTCCCTCCCTCTGATCATCTGACTCTTCATTTTCAAAAGAGGGTGAAGCTGGTCGAATTGCTTCTAATTCCTATTAAAGCTCTCTGGATTTCTTGAATGTGACTTCCTCATGGAAAGTCACATCTATGCTTACCTCTATTTTCCTCTGACCTGGTACATAAATTCTCTAAGTCTTGGAGTTCTCACTGTACCCCAAGAAAACCCCTTTCTTGTCTGAGGGTTCCATCTTTGTCCTCTTTTCCTTAGGGACATGAATATACATAGGACACCCAAATATCCTTAGATGCCCTACTTCAGGTTTGATCCCTGTGAAGACCTCTTCAGGAATCTTGTCCTTCAAGATAGCATGCGGACACCTATTCTAATTATACATGGTAGTGGAGGTAGATTCTTCCCATAAATAATTTGGTAGATCCTGGTCAAACATCATTGCTTTCACTGCCTCACAAATTGTCATGTTTTTCCTCTCAGCAACTCCATTTGGTTGAGGGTTATATGGCACATTCAACTATCTCTTGATTCATGGTGACTTGCAGAAATCCTCAAACTGGAGAGATTCAAACTCTCCTCCATTGTATGTTCTAAGGATTCTGATGTGTTTCTGTGTCTGCTTTTCAATAAAGGATTTATACTCTTTGAATTTATCAAACATGTCACTTTTATCTTTAAAAAAATATATCCAACATTTTCTTGAGTAATCATCAATAAAAATGACATAATACAAACAACCACTGAGTGAGGGAGATGACATGGGACCACATACATTAGAATGAACCAGATCTAAGATGTTTTGAGATCTATTGTCACTACTAGGAAATGCTTTCTTTATGTTTTTACCTAGCATGCATCCCTTACAAATTTCATTTTTTCTAAGAGAAATAGAGGGCATGCCACATACCATGTTCTATAGATATGGAAGAGCTTTGTAATGAAGATGTCCAAGTATTTTTGCTACAACTCACTGGATCTAGTCGCATCATGAGCCAATGCCTAAAATGACTGTTCGAACATGACGTACAGTCCTCCACTGTGAGTTCCATGGAGTTTTGATGTACTTAAGTGGCTACATGTATCCCATAGTAGTGCCTTCATATCCTTGAAGATCACCCAATATCCCTTGTCCTCAAGGGTTTCAACTGATAGTAGATTTTTCTTGAGCCCTGGAACATATAATACCTCATCAATATGAAGTCTAGCCCCATATTCCAATCTGAAGGAGATAGATCCTACTTCTTCTATATTGTAACATTTGTCATCCCCAAGCTCAACATGCTCTGCAAAATATTTTGTCTCAAAATATGAGATGATCTCCTTGTACCATGTCATGTGTTTTGATACACCAATGTCTACTAACCAAGTTTTCAGCCTCATGAAAACTGAACTAGATAAGGAAGAAACCAAGTAATATTATTTTCTATTTTCTTTCACATTAGACAAACTTTTCTGATTTTTTTTGGATTCATCATCCTCAACAGTTGAGGCATGATGTTTCCCTTTCCTTGGATATTTCTTTCTAAAACAACAATCTTTAGCTAAATGACCCAACTTATTACAACTAAAGAATTTAATCTTATATGTATCAATATTCTTTCCTTTGAATGTACCTTTGTTGTTTGGCTTCCTCTAAGAGCCTTTCTAGAAAGTGTCTTTCTTCTTTCCCTTGAATCTTGATGCTAAAGTCGAGTGCTCTTCTTTCATTAGATTGCTATTGGTAGTTGTGTGACTGTCCTCCTAGTGGAAATCATGCGATAACCTCTCAAATGTGGGCTGAATCTATCTCCCAGTTACACTGGATAAGAAGGTCTCCCATGAAGAAGGAAGACCGTAAAAAATGGCCTGCAATAAATCATCATCGACTACTATCACCCCTATGACCAAAAGTTGATCTCTGATCTGGGTTATCCTGGAACATAAATATGCCACTGATTCACCTTTCTCCGTCTTCAAATACTTAAGCTTGTACTTAAGTGTCCTCTTCTAACTTGGAGCATGTTTCTCATACAGATTCACCAAGGTATCTATACAGTCCTTGGCAGTCATTAACGAAGTAATTGCAGGAATTATATTGTCTTTGACTGAGTCAAAAATGATTCACCTGGCCTTTGCTTGACTCTTCTTGAAGGTCGGTCTTCATGCATTGTTCGTGGGTTCCTCCACCATTGTGGTCACATATTTCTCAAGATCATGCTCCTGCAAGATATTTTTTATCCGTAGCTTCCTCACATTGAAGTTGGTAGCTCCTTCGAGCCTATCCTCGACCCAGACTGAAATGGAGGATTCCATGGACTTCACACTGGAAACTTAATCAAGCTATATTGGATCTATGTGTACCAATTGTTGCACTTCAACATGTTTAACACACCTTAAACTCTAATACCATGTTAAATTATGAGYTTGATTTCTTATGCAGATTAATTATTTTATTTTTTCAACACTTTGATTCCATCTTAATACACTTCAACAATACCAAATCATAACTGAATAGAAAWAACTATGTAGATAAGTAAGCATGCACATCAACAACACATATACCCTGGGGAAACCCTATAAAGGGAGAAAAACCCCAACAAATGATATTCCTTTATTGCATTAATAATGTAAGATCACTTACAAATATCCACCATGAATGTTCTTCTCTTAAAGAGCTTGCCAAGATGACTTTGATCTGACAAAGACCTAAGAGACCTTGTTGAAATACACCTATTGCCTCTATTGTTGATATACAACACTGATATGCTTCTTTGGTATGCTTCCTTTTTATCACTGATATGCTCCTCTATTACTTCTCCCTTAACTTGCATATCAAAATTTTGTTGAAGAGAGGGGTCAACCTCTTATTATATAGGCTGAAGAGGAGAAGAGGAGATACTCGAAATAGTAACTTGTTTGCATGCTTTAATCATAACTTTGCTTCATACTTTAGTTCGACCTTAGAACTAGACTTGAGACTGGTACACTTTAGTTCAAAAATAGAACTAGACTTGAGACCTCAGTTACAACTCATCATTACACTTTAGTTCAAAAATAGAACTAGGCTTGAGACTTCAGTTACAAATCAACATTACACTTTAGTTCAAAAATAGAACTAGACTTAAGACTTCAATTACAACTCAACATTACACTTTAGTTCAAAAATAGAACTAGACTTGATACTTCAGTTGCAATTCAGCATTACACTTTAGTTCAAAAATAGAACTAGACTTAAGACTTCAGTTACATCTTAACTCTTTACAAAGAAATTCAAAATTCTCTTCATGGTGGATAATGTTACATGTTCCAACGCATTAGATCAATACATTTATATCATTTTCAATATTAGGAATATCCTGTGTTTCTAGTTCATAGGAATTTTATATTCAACCTAACTTTTTCTAGATACCTTGACTTTTTCTCATGGATCACAAGGTTTGACTAGGCTCATAGAGGTTGTATGTTCCCCCTGACTTTTTCACTAGTCTTTCTATGCTCACAGAGGTTGTACGTTCCCCCTGACTTTTTCACTAGACTCTCTATGCTCACAGAGGTTGTACATTCCCCCTAACTTTTTCATTAGACTCACATATAATCTCGTTCATCCTGACTTTTGGTTTGACTCACAGAAGTTGTACGTTCCCCCTGGATTTTGTCAATACCTCACAAGACTGGTTGATTCTCCAAATCTCCCTGGCTAGCCTCAGGGTGGCCCATGTGGCCTCTCATTCTAGAATGACTGTCAATGATTCCATATTTAACACTCCCTCTCAGAGAGGGAGTCATTCTCAACCACACCAAGCTTTCCTCTTAGCTACACAAACTGTCTCTAGGTCAAAGGCTTGGTCAGGATATCAACTACCTGCTCGCTTGTGGCTATGTACTGTAACTTTATAGTTTTTCTCTAGACCAAGTCTCAGATGTAGTGGTACCTCATGTCAATATGTTTTGACCTATTGTGAAATATCGTGTTCTCTGTCAATTTTATGCAACTTTTATTATCACAATGAACCACCGTCATCTCGAGCTTGTCGCCAAACAACCCAAAAACCAATTTTTTGAGCCATACTTTTTCCTTTCTATCATCACTTGTTGCAATGTACCTAACCTCTGTTGTACTCTTTGCAATGGATCCCTACTTCTAGCTTGACCAAGATATCATAGCGGATCCTAAACTAAAGCAGTATCCAGAATGACTCTTTCGATCCACTGGGCTTCCTACCCAGTCAACGTCTGCATACCCATGCAGAAATAAACCACCACTTGATGTATATCTCAAACCATAAGTAATGGTCCCTCTGAGATATCTCAATATGTGATTTTCTACCACCAAGTGTCTTTGTCTCGGTTCATTCATGAACTAACTCATTGCGATCATTGCATAGCATATATCTTGACTAGTGTGGATCATGTACATCAATGATCCAATCAACTGCCTATACATGGTGGGATCCACCAAATATGAACCTATATCAGAATCATGCAGCTTCCTCAGGTTGGTAATCATTGAAGTAGACATGGATTTGCAATCCATCATACAAACCTTTTTAGTACATCCACTGTGCATTTTCCTTGTTCTAGAAATATCTCACCATGTCTTTGCCATACTTCCAATCCTATGAAGTAATGCATCAAGCTTAAGTATTTCATCTTGAATTATGAGTTTATCTCCCTCTTACACCAGTTTGTTAGCCCTTCATCTACTATTAGAAAGAGATCGTCAACATATAGGATTAGTATAACAGGTTGGTTACCTCTTACCCTGAAGTACAGATTTGCATCAGTATCATTTTTCTGAAATCCTAGGCTTTTAAGAAGTCTCCTATCATACCAAACTCTGGGATCCTGATTAAGACCATACAAGGCCTTCCTTAGCTTTCATACATGAGTGCATTAGGTATGTAGTACAAAACCATCTGGTTGTTCCACAAAGAACTCATGTTCAATCTTTCCATTCAAGAATGTTGTTTTTACATCCATCTGATGTATCTTTCGACCAAGAACGAGAGCTAAAGAAATAATAGTTTGAATGGAGGTATACCTGGCTGCAGGGGAAAAAGTCTCTTCGTAGTGGATTCTTTCTTTCTAAGTGAAGCGTCTAGCTACAAATATTTCTTTGAACTTTTCCACACTTCCATTAGCTTCATGTTTGATCTTATAGATCCATTTGGAAGAAACCACTGATTTTTGTTTTGGCCTCGGCACAATGTCCCAAACATTGTTCTTTATAATAGACTTGTACTCATCAAGCATGGAATCCTTCCATACTTGTAATCTATTTACTTCTTCAAATGAAGAAGGTTCGGCATCAATAATGTTTCTCATCAGTGCAACATAGCCTCCAAACCTATGAGACCTCTTCCTTTCCCTAAAAGTTCCTTTGGGAGCAGCTATCCTTTCTGCTTCCTGCACTATTTCTTTAAGCCACCATGGATTCCTTTTGGCTGGAGGTTCTTCAAGATTTCTTTCTAACACTTCAATAGGTTCTAGGGGCTCATTACTTGCCCCTTCATGAGGTTCCTCCCTCTGATCATCTAACTCTTCATTTTCAACAAAGGGTGAAGCTGGCTAAACTGCTTTTGATTCCTGTTGAAGCTCTCTAGATTTATTAAATGTGGCTTTCTCATGGAAAGTCACATCTCTGCTTACCTCTATTTTCCTCTGACCTAGTACATAAATCCTGTAAGCCTTGGAGTTCTCACTATACCCCACGAAAACCCCTTTCTTTCCTGAGGGTTCCATATTTGTCCTCTTTTCCTTAGGGACATGAATATACACAGGACACCTAAATATCCTTAGATGCCCTACTACAGGTTTTGATCCCTACTTACAGCTTGACCAAGAGATCATAGTGGATCCTAAACTGAAGCAGTATCCAGAAGTACTCTTCTGATCCATTGAGCTTCCTTCCCAGTCAACATTTGCATACCCATGCAGAAATAAACTACCACTCAATGTATATCTCAGACCATAAGTAATGTTCCCTATGAGATATCTCAATATGTGCTTTGCTGCCACCTAGTGTCTTTGTCTTGGTTCAGTCATGAACTGACTCATTGCAATCACTACATAGCATATATCTGGCCTAGTGTGGATCATGTACATCAATGATCCAATCAACTTCTTATACATGGTGGGATCCACCAAATCTGAAGCTGTATCAGAATCATGCAGCTTCCTCAGATTGGTAATCATCGGAGTAGACATGGATTTGCAATCCATCACACCAAAACTCTTTAGTACATCCACTGTGTATTTTCCTTGTGCCAGAAATATCTCGCACTGTCTTTTCCATACTTCCAATCCTAGGAAGTAATGCATCAATCCAGGTCTTTCATCTTGAATTCTAAGGATAGCTCCATATTACATTAGGCTATTATCCCTTCATCTCCTATTAGAAAGAGATCATCAACATACAGGATTAGTATAACAGGTTAGTTACCTCTTACCTTGAAGTACAGATTTGCATCAGCATCACTTTTCTGAAATCCCGGGATTTTAAGAAATCCATCAATCCTGTCATACCAAACTTTGGGAGCCTGCTTAAGACCATACAAGGCCTTATTCACACACACACACAAGTACAAGTGTAACTATGATCCCCTTATTCAATTTCAGGTGGATCTAGGACACCAACCACAACAAAATAAATCTTCTTATTAATTTTGAAGATTACAATGATATTTCCTTTTGAATAAGGAAATAGAAATATACATTTTTGAATAAGACTTTTCTTCCTTTAGTCAAGCCTTTTATGGCTAATAACAAGACATTAAAAATGTAAAATTAAACCACCATAAATAATATTTTTAAAATTTGCACATAAAGTGATTTATATGCATATGAAACATTCCAGTGAAGATGGTTCATGAAACCACTTGTGGTCTCTCCTTTCAGCTAACAAAGGGGAGAATTGATGATGGAATTGAAGATGGTTGTCAGACAGAAAGTTTCGACAAAAAAAAAAAATCAAGTATGCCAGATGGGCATGAAATTTTCCAAATGGGCAATTGCGGTCTGTAGAAGTAAATAATACACATGCAAAGACCATTCCCAGATCGAATCCCTTGGATTCCCTTGCATCCAAGCTAGTAGAGGTTTTTTTTTTTTAACGAATCAGTTTATGAATCTTTAGATCAGGTCGAAAGTGCTCTGTATTAGCCACTAATGCACAGAGAATGAAGTAGGTGGACCCACGACCTCCAGTAAATCCACTGATCTATTTATTATTTTGTAAACCCTCGGTGAAATTCAGCATGGCCATAGGCTTCCAAAAAATCAGATCTGCAATTCACTCAATAAATTGGATATGTAATTCTCCCAACAAATCAAAATCTCAAAGACTGTGGGGAGTTTATCTCACTTGAAGTGTGTTGCGGAAGAAACGAAGGCAATAGACAGTCAACATTAGATGATGAACCATATTTTTGCATATGGCAAGTAGAATCCAGGAAATACATAGGGCGAATTGCCAATCTAATTCTAGTTTACAGATTCAAAACCCCAATTGGACACTAGAATAAAATACATATAGAGGGATATGTGTTTTGACAGTAATTTGGCTATACCAAAGAGGTCACAAATTTGCAGTAAGAACCCTACGAATTTGCCACAAAAAGAAAACAAACATTGAAACTATCAAGTGGACTGTCAGTGTTTTAGATATGGATCGGAAGGAAAAAGGATCCAAAGGCAATGGGAAAGGCACATCCTTCAATTCTACAATAAATATTTCTCATATGAGCAGGTTGAAAACTTAAATGAGCCAAATCTAAATACATGGAATGACTATGATGATGGCATGGATCTATTAAATTATGATTTCAAAAATGATGGATTAGCTTGAAAAAACAATATACATAGGGGATTGCAAAGAATCGGAAGTGTTTAACTATGGTGTGTGAAAATGACCATAACCAAACTTCAACAAACAGATCTGAAAAATAAAAAAAAAGTAAAGAAATTGCAGATCTTACTAGACTCGATGAGGTAGCTTGTGGGCACTCACTTGTCTTCTTTTCTTTCTCTTTTGCTTGGTTTTTCATGCTCATCTCCACATTTTAACAACAGTATTTTTCATGGAAAACTACCATGAATCTCAAGACAACCAGGCCCTTAAGACCATAAGACATCTGATAGCAATTGATAAAATATAGACAAGAAAAACAACATGGCGGAAAAGGCTCACTAGCCAACTCTTAATGTATTCACTCCAATGTTACATATTTATAGTACAATATGTGATGCCACCTCATAGAGAGATTTTCTCTAGATCCTAAAATCATGCATGATGACTAGGCTAGGCAATCTTAACTAACTCATTAGTCATCACTTGAGGATATATTACTAATATCTTAAATGAATAATACAAATATAGGTGACAATTTAGACTTAGTGATTGGTAAAGGTAAGCCATAGGCTAACAACCTGTAAAACAATTAATGCTTTGGTGAATATTTTTTTTTTATTTCAACCTATTGGAGTAACCGTGTTTGGATACTTGTTTAATGACTTGAAATACTATTTTAAGACTTAAACTTCTTACAACAGATAATTCATTGAGCTATTTATTGTTCTCCCTTTGTTCATCCCTCTATTTTCTCACTTGTATGTCATTTGTGTGCCACCAGCCAAGGAGGACCCTCATCCATATCATTTTTCCAACCCAACTATGTTTCTATATCGGTAAATCCAACCCTCTAACTGACCAACAAAATCAAATTATCAAAAAACAAACCATTTAAAACATGAGGTGGCCTGGCTCTGCCCTTTAGCAGTCAAGTGCAAACTTTAGGACCAACATCTTCTGGTGTCGTTGTCAGGGAACGAAGTAATGAAGCAATCTTTCCTTGGGAGAACGAAAACGATCAAATCTTATTTTTGACGATGAAAAAAAGATAGACAAACATAGTGACTGCAATATTTCACCTGGCGACTCCACAATAAAAAGACTCCACTTGATCTAGAATTGGATCTCGAGACCAAAATGGATCCAGGAAGGCCTAAAAATCAAAGTGCTCAGAATGGCTTCAAAATGGACGTGTGTGTAGAAATCGACGTTACAAACCCAACGCAGCTTGAATAGACTCAAACGGGCATCGTATGCTCCAATATTTTGATCTATTCATTTTGCCAAACAAGCAAAAAAAATGATGATTGTATAGTCCGTACATTGTCATGTGGAAGCTGACTATACATGTCGTATGGTCGTACAACTAACGTGGAAGGGTATGTTGATGATGATGTGGCAGTATCTAGAGGTGGCACATGGAAAGATGTGTTGGCGCTGATGTGGACAAACATGTGGACCAATCAGGGAGTGACACATGTCACCACTGCAAGGATGACACATGGCACATCCATACGACACTTACGTGGAAGGTACAATGGCACAACTGTATGAATGAAGTGCCAGGGTTATACCTCCATACGACACATGGTATATGTGGCAGGTATGATGGCATATGACAAGGGCACACATGTAGGAATTTCATGGACCAATCATTGTTTGACATGTTGCATGTTTTCGGTGAATCATGTGGTGCCACGTGTCCCAGTACTGGGATGCCATGTGGCACCCATCCATTGGTTGTTGTGTTGTGGTAAAATTTTATGGTCTGGTAGAGTTGACCACGTGACCTCCGACTGAGCTAAGGGTTTGACAGGGGCAGGCCAGCCATCCTGCCCGCATATGTTCCTTGATAACCAAAGCATCAAACTATTATTTGAGTTTGAATGGTGGTATAGTTGGCAGAGGATCGGGTTGGGTCTAGGCCCTAGCCCTCGGTGTCGTCTCATACGACAGACCCATATAACCATAGGCCCAAGACTTAACACATGGCGCACGCAGATAACCGTTGGGGACTAGCCCCAGTCACATGAGATTTTACATAGGACCCAGACTTCCACAGTTTGTTTGTTGGCGCGGATTAAGGGGTTAGCCCCGGTCGGTCGGGCTAGCCTACCAACCAAGGGGCATAACCATCATCCAAATATCAAGGGATTATCCCATTTTTGTGCGTGGAGGCTAGCCCGAGGCCAAGTGGGCCAGTGCATATAACCAGGAGCCAGGATATCCAAGGGGGGCAGCGCGCCCAACTTTAGCGCAGGGCCACATGGAGGTGCCCATGTGACCAAGAGCACGAGGAAAATGGGTTGCACCATAAATTTGTCCTATTTGTGGGTTTTATACTATATGTTAATGATTTTTAATGGATTTTCTCAGCAGTTTTGGATATTTAGTCCATTATTGAGGGATCTTGGGCCCTTTTTGAGGCCAGATCTTGGGGAGAAGTTGGGAGGTTGTTACCAACTTCAGATATATATAAACCATGGTTTTTTGAAGCTATGGAGGAGGTTTAGAGCAGGTTTATGCTGCATAAATCTTGAGCCAAAGCCCTTGTCATACATGGAATCTATTGAGGAGAGCACCTTTGCGGGCCATTTCTAGGAGCTTCATTCATTCGATTTGGGTGCCATCAGTTTTGATGGGTTCTTGAGATCTGGTAGAACACGACTAGCTCATTGTTGTAATCCATGGGAACTTTAATGATGTACTTGAAAATATTTGAAGAGAAATAAGAAATCCCACTGAGACATAGGCCCGAAGATGTAGGCGAGATTGTCGAACTCCGTTATCACTTTGGTGTTCTATGGTTTGATGTTCTTATGTATATTTCCAGATTTGCACATGTTTTATATGGCTTATAAGTTTCTTCAATAATTATTCATCTTTCATTCAGCTTCTTAAATGGTTATTCAATACATGCTTTATAACTCAACCATTGTCATTTAAAAAATCTTTTCGGATCAAGTGGTATCAGAGCTAGTTGAAATTTGGAATTTGATTTTGCATGTTTACCAGGGAAAATCACATCTCAGTTGAGGAAATGGAATCTAAAGAGGGACTTTCTCAAGATGAGAAGGATATGAAAAAATATCTCTTTTCCATGTCCGAGATGGTGAAAGTGTTGTATGAAGACTACTTGAAACGAAAGAAATCGGTTCAAGAGAAAGATTCAAAGAACAATAAAGGCAAAGAAGGTTTGAAGAAAGTGCCTTCTACATATGTTTCAGAAAACATCTCTGAGGTATAGGTTTTGGTGCATTTCTCCTTGTTCCCGTCAACATGGTTTTGGTGCATTTGAAAAACATACAAGAGGTATAGGTTTGAGATTGCTAACCAAGATGGGTTATAAAGGAAAGGGCCTTGGAATTGAGGGCCAAGGTATCATTAATCCCATAAAGGATGTGGAAATACCTTGGTATTTAGGATTGGGATATGGTGAAGAGGAGATTGGAGCATCCTCCAAGATGGATTCCAAAACATCGGAAGCAAGTAATGCTTCAAATGGTCAGCTTAAGTCATTGCAAGAGCACTTCATGAAAGGTGATGGAGTACCACTCCTTGATTGTGATAGTGAATGAAATTCATCTCCAAAGAAAAGTGAAGATAAGCAAGAAAGGTATAATGGCCATGGTTTTTACAATTCTCTTTTTGATTATAAACAACATAATCATGTAATCCAAAACTTGTGGAATATGTATCCATGTACTTTTTGTCATTCACCCAAGCATTGTGTTGCCAAGTGTTGGAAGAGACAATCTATGTACAGGAATTTTATGTCAACCAGGAAGGAGACACGACATAAAAACTCAACTCCACAATAGAAGAAAGAGAAGGGAAAACAAGTCTCGATGCCAAAAATCGATTGCACTTTTTGCAACAGGGGTGGACATCAAAAGGCTAAATGTTAGAATCTTAATCTGAATCTTTGTCCAAAGAAGGAAAAAAGGATTGTGCATTTACTCACAAAGGAATAGGCATTACGCTCTAAGCAAGAGGAACACCATGAAGGAAAGAAACTAGCCACTTGGTTTTTCCAGAAGTGGATGTCACAACTTCATTGTATTTTGATTCCATTAATGTAATCACACATGTTGAAATGATGACATGTTATAACATCATTTTGAACAAAATACTGTTTTTTTTTCTCCTTATGATTATGTAATCAATACGGTTCATGTTGTAACCTTTTGGAGGACCAAAAGGTCTTTGGTGGGGAGGTGTGATCCAGAATTGGATCTCGGGACCAAAATGGGTCTAGGAAGGCCTAAAAATCAAAGTTCTTATAATGGCTTCAAAAAAGACGTGTGTGTAGGCCTCGACGTTAAAAACCCAAAACAACTTGAATGGGATCAAATGGACGTCATATGCTCCAGATATCGTGATCTGTTCATTTTTCCAAATAGGAAAAAATAAATGATGATTGTATAGTCTGTACAGTGCCACATGGCAACTGACTATACAGGACATATAGTTGTACAAATGACATGGCAGGGTACATGGATGTTTACGTGCAAGAGTCTGGAGGTGACACATGTCAGTTGATCGTACAACTGATGTGACAGGATGCGTTGGAACTGACGTGGATAAACAAGTGGACCAATCAAGGAGTGGCATGTGTCACCACTGCAAGGGTGACACATGGCACATACGTATGATGCTTACATGGAAGGTATAGTGACACAACTGTATGGATGACATGGCAGGTCCATACCACCACATGACATGTGGCATATGTGGCAGTTATAGTGGTGTATGACAGGGGAAGACACATAGGCATTTCATGGACCAGTCATTGTTTGACACTTGGCATGTTTTCGGTGAATCATGTGGTGCCACATGGCCCAATCCTAGGCTAACACGTGGCACCCATCCATTGGTTGTTGTGTTGTGGTAAAATTTTATGGTCTGGGGGAGTCGACCACGTGACCTCCGACCGAGCTAAGGGTTTGGCAGGGTCGGACTAGCCAGTCTGCCCACATATGTTCCTTAATAACCAAAGCATCAAACTATTATTTGAGTTTGAATGGTGGTATAGTTTACGAAGGATCGGGTTAGGGATAGGCCCCAACCCCTGGTGTGGTCTCATACAATGGACCCATATAACCACAGGCCCAATCCTCAACACATGGCATGCGCGGATAATCGTTGGGGACTAGCCCCAATTGCATGGGATTTTACATAGGACCTGAACTTCCACAGTTTGTTTGTTGGCCTAGATTAAGGGGTTAGCCCCAGTCGGTCAGGCTAGCTCGCCGACCAAGGGGCATAACCACTGTCCATATATAAGGGGATTAGCCCATTGTTTGCACATGGAGGCTAGCCTGAGGCCACGTGGGCTAGTGCATATAACCAAGAGCCAGGAGATCCGGGGGGATCAGCGTCCTAGCTTTAGCGCAGGGCCACATGGAGGTACCCATGTGATGAGGAGTGTGAGGAAAATGGGTTGTGCCCTGAATTTTTCTTATTTGTGGGTTTTATACTATATATTAATGATTTTTAATGGATTTTCTCAGCAGTTTTGGATATTTAGTCCATTATTTAGGGATCTTGGGCCCTTTTTAAGGCCATATCTTGGGGATAAGTTGGGAGTTTGTTACCAACTTCAGATCTATATAAACTAGGGCTTCTTGAAGCTATGGAGGAGGTTCAGAGCAAGTTTATGCTGCAGAAATATTGAGCCAAATCCCTTGTCATGTAGGGAAGCTATTGAGGAGCGCACCTTTGTGAGCCATTTCTGGGAGCTTCGTTCATCTGATTTGGGTGTCGTAATTTTTTATGGGTTCTTGAGATCTAGTATAACATGACTAATTCATTGTTGTAATCCATTGGCACTTTCATGATGTACTTGAAAATCTTTGAAGAGAAATAAGAAATCCCACTGAGACATAGGCTCGGAGATGTAGGTGAGATTGTCGAACTCTGTTATCACTTTGGTGTTCTATGGTTTGTTATTCTTATGTTTATTTCCAGATATGCATATGTTTTATATAGCTGCTAATTTTATTCAATAATTCTTCCTCTTTCATTCAGCTTCCTAAATGGTTATTTAACACATGCTTTATAACTCAACCACTGTCATTTAAAAGATATTTTCAGATCACCACTGGAGGATGAGCCCAACTGATAGAAAATGAAAAGGTGGAAGGGAAAGACCAGATACCATGCCATCAATGTTTTCAAAGAGCTCATACTTTTCTTCATTAGTTCATTCCTGTATTTTTCTTTACGTGTGAAAAGAATTATCTTATGCACTATTTACTCAGATGATTATAAGCCTACAGTGGTAAATCCATCCTTGAGAAGATAATATCTTCCTTCTTGAATTATTGATCTTAATATCATTCCTTCATTTGAACCCACTAGCCATAATGTTGATCATATCCAAACTTCTCTAAATCATGACTAGTCATGTAAGCCTGTGAATAATAAATCTGATTCACCATTTATTGAAATCATTGTTCCACCTTGTAATCCAACTTACCGAAATTCAGTCCAGGATCAAGAAGTATTACAAACCCCTGAAGCTTCCACTTATCCTTCATGTCTATCCTCCCAATTTTATTGATTACCTTCCTATGTTCAATGGAGAAGACCATGTTACAATTGAGAAGAACCTGGAATCTTTTGAAAATTTCATTGATAATTTTCAAATTTTGCATGAGGATGTAGTTATGAGGATATTTTGAAAATATTTATTTGCAGATGCATCATTTTGGTTCATAAATTTGGAAGCTTGTTCCATTGGTTCATGGAATGATTTTCATGTTGCATTTTTGAAATATTGGGGTCAAAGAAAATCTTTTGATCAGTACTTGATTGAATTAAATGCTTTAAAGAGGAAGGAGGATGAAGCTCTTACCATGTTGAACAGAAGGTTTCACGGTTTTTATTACAATATGCCTAAGGATATTCAACCTTCTGAAACTGTTTCCATGTTGTATTATATAAAATATCAACACCCTGATCTTGTTATTTATCTTAGTAAAAGGAGATCCTCATCACTAGGCTAGTTATTTGTTGATGCTAGAGAGATTGAGGATAATTTTTGGGCATGTGATAGACTTCGAGATCAGGAACGAGAGGAAGAATATGAATGTCAGAGATCATATTTGGGTTTACATTCTTTTCAATATTGTGATCCATCATTTTCAGATTTTAATTTTCCTCTAGATCTTAAAACTACTGAGTCATATTTTTCTACTATCCAACATTTAGGGAATTTATATCAGCAAGATGATTCTCCATGTTCAATAGGAAATTTTTCTAGTTGCGTACAAAAGGATGATTATGCTTTAAATTTTTTGGGGGGTTTTAAAGAAGTTGATTTTGCAGAAGGTAATGATCAATTTGTGGAAGAAGAAGTTGTTATTCCAAAACACCTTGTTGCTCATATAATGGATCATAAATATTTGTTTACTTATGATGATAAAATCGATAAGGAGTGTCAACAATTTACAGGACATCTTACTGCTCCTAATAGTTATGATGTATTTATTATTTATGAACTGTCTTTAGCTGAGCAAGAGGATAAGAGTGTTGTTAAGGTTGCATATTTAACATAGAAACAATTTGACCAGGAGTTTCATCAGGACATCGGATCCATTATCCATGAAGGATCAGATCGCGCTTATGGTAGTTGTGGCTCCAAATTACAACCTAGTTTCGAGAAGCAATTTTTTATATAAGCATGGATTAGACATTATACCAACAAACTAGTATATGATTTTTATAACACAGAACTTGAAAGGGGCATTACAACTTTTTATCAAGAGCATATTTCAATTCAATATCTCAAGGGCCATGGAGACAATTTGCAACCTTTTCCTATTTCATTTTTAGATTTGTAGAAGGAATATCTTTGCATCAAAAATGGATCAGTGAAAGCTGAGGATATTCCGAGACAATTCATCTATTTTGCACAACAAGAAAAGGTAGTGGTTGGAGATTTTTATGATCCAATAGTTGATTGCATGGATTTAGTTTTTTCAAATCTACCAAGTGTTGCAAATTTCACTTTGACATCCATTTGTAGCTATGAGTATACATTGAATATGGAATTTYCGTTGCACTTGTTGTGTTCTTTCCACGTTTTCATACAAGAAGGTATGTCAATCAACAAATGGCTTGAATGATTACTATGGAAATATGATTATGCATGAGTATAAAGTTTCAACAAGTTAGAATAGGAGAATAAGCTCGCTTTTCTRAGAATTTGGTTTGTAGTAGTTTAGTGTGAATAAAATACTYCATAGCCAAATAAAGGCACTGGGGTATAACTACAGATCTGAGTTTCAGTTGAAATAAGACAGGTAATAGGGCTGGTAAACAGAGTAAAGTGATTGGTGGTGGGCGGGGCATAAATAAAGAACTAAGGCACACAATTTGTTGTTCTTAGCACCTCACAGGGAAGTTCTATCCCCAGTTGGAGCCGATGTTAAATCCTAGTTTTACACCTCTTCCTTCTACTCCTCCATCAGCCCATCCATATGTCAACCTGGTTTTTTTCTTAGTTTGTTTTCAATAGTGTGTTGAGTCATTTTAATTTGTTCTCATCTTCTGTTTTTTTTTTGTCATTTCCTTTCTCTTTATAAGATTTATAAAAGTCTTGATTTGAAATGAATAAGGCACATAACCATGGTTATGCCACTTCTAGGTTGAAAACGAGTTCACTTAGGCCTTTGATGGAAAAGGAAATTGATTGCAAGAATGCACCTATTTTTGCAAACAACAGAAAACATGTTGTTTTGTTGGTTATCATGTTCAGAAAATATTTAAAATTTTGAATAAAGGTGTGTTGGCACCTCACATGCATTTGCATGTCCCTGAGAACTCAATTTTACATGGGTTACCACCAATTTAACCATCATTGTAGACTTCGTGCTAAGGGCCATGCAGGTTTGTGCCTTGAATTGTTATTATCACATGATTGTATGTAATAATTATTGTAGGTGGTAAAGGAACCTGAAATAATGCATACATTTGACCATCACTTCTAGTAGAAGCAACTAGGGTTTCTCCTAAACTTGGGTTTCCATCTAAAGCTTCCCAACAAGATAAAACGAAGACCACACCTAAAAAAGGGGGGAACCCGATCCAAAATGGCCAAATCAATTACTTCATTGCAAGAAGAAACCCCTCGAAGGCAGCTAAGGTCCTTAACAACAAAGAAGAAAGAGGAAAGGGAGTCAGGTTCCTGAAATTCCCACTAAACCTAACAAAATAACTAGGCTCACAAATCAATTAAGATTGATTTCCAAAGCACTATTTAATCCATCTTTAAAATACCAACAACCCATAATAATTGAGGATGAGGACACTGAAGGGGACATCTTTGGATTTGAAAATATGGAGGAAATGGCTATCCAAACATTGAAAGAGATGACAAGAGATAAAGAAAAGAATAAATACAATAAAGGAGAGACCTTAGGCATAAAGTATATTGCTTTAAAAGCAGAGTGCTCTGCAGATTTGGAGTTAGAAAAAAATGTAATGGACTTTGGTCCAAATACTGAGAAAGACTTCGATGACATACCCCATATGCAAAAATAATTCCTAAGAAGACTCCACATGAGGCTAAACCAGAGATCAAAGGAAAAATATTGAAAATGCAGGAATTTGTAACAAAGGAGGAACATGAGCTCAAGGGTGGATGCGGGGTAAAGACTTTGATCAAACCAAAGGTTGAAGCTGACAAAGATATAGATGACAGTCACCAGGTATAATTTTTGAAGCAGAAAATTCAAATTTTACAGCTGCAGAATCAGTATCATAAGTTGCAAAGAAAGTATCATAGGTCACAGAAGACAAATCAAAAGGCGTTGCCCAAATTTACTAAAAAAACTCTGTTTTTTTCTTGTTTTTGTCATTCTTGTTCGGCACGCCTCCCAAATAGATGGAGATGAATTTGTGAAAAAAAAGAGGTTTTTTTCGAGAAAAATACCATGCACAAAAAAATCTCTCATATTTTACACAGGTATCACAGTCTGAGAGAATCGAAGAGACCTTTGAGTTCATTTTTCCATAAATTCACCATGCTCTGTTTTTCTTGTTTTTGTCATTGTCTTCTAGCACACCTCCTGAACAGATGGAAATGATGTTTTTTAAACTAAAAGAGGTTTTTGTTGGGAACTGCCTCGTGCACAAAAACCTCTCTCATATTTTACACAAGTATCACGGTCTGAGAGAATAGAAAATACCTTTGAGGTCGTTTTTCCCAGAAATTCATCAAATTCTGGATTGGACTCTAGTTTTAAGGTACGTGGGCATCCATGCATAGTCAAATGCCAGCTACAACTTTTGAAGAATTTGTTATGGAGATATTTTACTTCAGTTATCAACAATGAGTTCCACTTGCACTAATAGAATTATGTTTTGGTTTAGTTAGAGGCATTGCTGCCACTTGTAATAAGTTGTTATATTTATCAATAAAAATAATGTTTTTTGTTAAATTCGAATTGATGAGGAGTATGAAATGACACATCAACACAACCCCACGTAGTTTGAAGAAATACTTACACATTATAATTAGGCAGTAACAATGAATTTGTATCTACGTGATCTGATTGAAATCTAAAGATTGAACTTCAAAGTGTATATCCTAGATAGGTAATTGAACCTCCTCTTGATGAGGATAAACAGATAGATTTTTTAAGGTAAAGAGGTTCAATGTTTGGGAGATCAAGCATCAAAATTTTGGTTGGGACTTGAAGCATAAGACTGTTAAGTTTCCTACCTTGGTGAATATAATCTTTGGTGACATATTGCATTTTCTTCTCAAATCTTTCATGTGTTCTTAATCTTATCTAGATGCAAATTGAAAATGTATGCAATGTGTTGTTTCCCTTCCTTTCAGCTATTGTTTCAATGAACTGTTTATTTCTATGAAACCTGATTTCAACTATTGTCTTCAATAAATAGTTTATTTTAATACAACATTGTTTGTATGATTTGTGTCAAGATACATGTTTTAGATCTGAAATATTATTTCAAGTCTAAAATTTCATACAACAAGAAACAAATTGTATGATTGCTTGTATTTCCTTTGTTTAATTCTTCATATCTTTACCTACTCACCAAATTTTCATGCCACCAGCTAAGGGAAACCTTACAATGATATTGTTGAATATTACAACCAGATCTCGAGCGTTAAAAACCTATCTCTCATCTGACCAACAAACCTAATTCATTAGAACCAAACCATTCCAAAACTTGACGTGTCCTAACTCTTCCCTTTAGTAGTCAAGTGCAGAATTTAGGACCAACACCTTAATAGGTAGATCTAAAACCAAATAACCCATCCTTTATGTGTCAGATCAAATGATGTAGTAGGAGGATATATTTGTTCCCCAAGTTGAATTGATGAGGTGGATGCTCCATTGACTAGGCATTTTTCTAGGAAACAAAAATTTGTGAAATCTGGAAAAATCCTCTTCAAAGATAAACTCATAGATCATAAACCATTCCTTATTTCAAGAAACTTCTCATTTTGCACCTGATTGGGCCCATGTTGGAAAAACCCATGTTTTATATTTTTAAAATTCCTCCTCATTTGGTCATAAATCGCACCAAAAGTTTCCCTCTAAAATAGTCACATACAGAAATTTCGATAGCACATTTGAATTTTTGTGTATGGAGGTTGCTAATGAAATTTCTAAAACAGTTTCTAGCAATGTCAATTCCATGCGTCTTTAAAAATGTTATGTGTTTGGTATTTTGTTTAACACCTGGGCATGCTTGTTGGATTTTGCATGTCCGAGATTTATATGCAAGAGATATACAATATTCGAGCACTTTTTAATTGGCATATGTTTCATATCATTCCAATGTGTAATGCATTACTATAGACCTGTGAGCTCTTTCTCTTGGCATTCTTGACACTTAGGCTTGAGTTCTTGTGTGTTGTGTTAAAATTTGGTGGCGCATGTGGCTTGATACGAATTGGATATTGGGCTTACAACCCAATATTTTTTTATAAAAATAGCAATACCTTTGCATAAATTGAATTTCAAGCCTCAACCCTTTAGTAAACATTACTGAAACCAAACATTTCCCATAGTCCATTCATTTTCATATCATGAGGGTTTGGCTACCGAAACTTAAAACTTCCTGAAGTGAATCCTTTTGAATTTTTGATAAATTAGCTATCGGATGTCCAATACCTCATCAAAGACAAAACCTTTTGAATCTGCACTTAGCTTTTGGAAGACCAAAACTTTCTAGGACACATTGACAACGAAATTATTGATACTTCAAAATTAGATACTAACACCTGGATCCAATTGGGGATGGTGTCCTCTCTACGAGGCACCAAGAACTGCAGACTAGTTCCAAATCTATTTCATCCCTACAACCTATTTTGCAAGCATACTGAAAACAATCCAATTTGCAGGCTGAAAATAAATCATAACAATGCCTTTCTCCATTGGGATATGGAGTCTTTATTCAACTAATCTATTGCACACCAAATCAAGTTGAAAACTAAATGCTCGAAGTGTGAGCTTATTTATATACATACACCTAAGCTAATCAATTGAATCCTTCTACTCATGTGAAATCACATTTCCAATGTAACCAATCAAGTATTTGATTGAATGATTGAACTCTTGGTTTGTCTTGAAATATTGGAATAAACAATGGCATAAAAGGATGTAACTTAAAATGCAGTTGGAGATGATATTCATTATGTAGAAGTGATACAAGATTCGAGCTAACCAAAATCTCCATGTAGACTACCACCAGATCATAAAAATCACAAGAAAAAACACTTTGATAGTAAGTGAATACCTCATTTTATGGTTCATAATTGAATTTCCTTTGTAAACTCTTTGATTTTACTATTTCATTGATTATTCCAATTTCTTCCTTTTGAGATTTCAATGAAAGGAAAAATAGAGGAAAACAATTACCTTCAATTTCTTCACTGTTTTCCTCAAACTCTGGATCATAGTTGTCATATATTATCTTACTATTTTCATGAGGTTGTTTCAAATGGATACTTTCCGGTAAATAAAATATTGTTGACTTTTCCTGTAACTCATCATCATCTTCAACATTTCCTTCCCGAGACTCTGTTTCATAATCATCATACATAGGATCACTGTTGAAAAGATTATGTGTGCTAATGTAGAACTTTGATCCTCAATAAATATGGGCTCACTATTTTCTAAATAATCAAATTCATAACTATCATATACAGGTTTTTCTTTAAAATTTTCTAATCTTGAAATTTAGAAACCTCTTCTTCATGATGTTTTTTCAAGAATGGTTGCACATGGACATCTTGATCTTCATAAAAAATTGAAACAACAACTGCATTATGATTCAAGGAAACTAATTCATTATTAACCCGTTTATATTCTTCTTGAATAAATAATTCTTTAAAAGAATTAAAAGTAGCAAAATGATCATTTACTATCCCTACTTATTCAAAAAAAATTATATGTGTTCTTTAATAAACAATTGACCTTCACCAAGATCTAGATCAACAAAATCTTCATCATGTTGATAACTCAAATCATCTTCAACATTAAAACTATAAGAGGCATCTCAACAATTGTAACATGTATCTCCAACATTACTGACTGAGGATATTTTTCATCAACTTCATCACTAAAATCCTCTTGGCCTCTATTACTAAGGGATATTTCAAATTCCATATGTTCACAACAATGTTCTAATAGAAGCTCAACATGGTAGATCCTTTTGCAATAATTATGAAAACATGTATGAAATTATTTTAGTGAAGGAATGCTAGAAGAAAGTAAATACATGTACCATTGTCGAGCATCTCCCCCAAGAGAATACATGAACATCTTCATTAATACGTCCTCATGAAGAACACCCAGATGAAGCATGTATTCATAAAAATCAAGAAAGTTCTTTGCCAAATTATCATTCTTACCTTATCTAAATCTGGGGAGACAATCTCCCCACTCATCCATAGTAGGAAAATCATTTGGAAAGACATGAAAAAAAAAATCAAATGGAGAAAACCTCGCAGCTATTATAGCCTCCATTTGATTATCAAATGATTTTGAAATTCTAGAACAATGGAGTTTCCAATGGATTCTTCAGTCATAGAGTCACCAGGTGAATTATCTATAATGAAATTATGTGTCTAATTCTTGTTCACCATTAAGAAATAGAACTATACTTTGTCGTACACCCAGGAAAATATAAATTCTTGACTTTGCTCCTCGACAATGGTACCAAAAGATGTTAGCACTAGACATTTCTCTTGAATGAAAAAGAGAATGCCTAGCACATCTTGAATAGAAATTGATAATGCTTTGTAGGTCGGTAGATCAGGTTAAATAAGGTTGGAATTTCAAATCAAAGACAACTCTCAAACTCATACTCTATATCCATGGATTGAAGGGAAATGAACCATAGATGATTTTAGGGGCTAAATTTCACAAATGGGATAATTTTCCACGGTTTTTCCCAAAAAAAGACTCGCCAATTTCCATTGTTTCTAAAAATGACTTGCCCAAATCCCATAGAATAAAATTATTTTACCTTAAAAATCACCAAAATTTTATAGAAACTATATAAAATCCTTAGAAAATTGAATACCTTTACAAAACTATAGCCAAACATTTTACATTTTGCATATTAAGGACTAGTAAGATTAGCCCATGTTTCTACATTTTAATATAAATTTCTATCCTTAAAATTATCCCTGAAATGAACTCAATATTCAGAAATTTTGAATCAAAGAGTGAAAGAGGGAGGAAAGAAGAAACACATATGTGAATATATCAACCTCACAAGATGTTTAATTAACATTCACAAGTCTGAATATTCAATAACTAGAAATGCTTTCCAATTATGAATATAAATACTTGAATGAAACTTATGAAGTATAGGGAATCACAACAATGTTGTATTGTTCATGAATCTATAAATCATGGACCATTAATGTATTCTACATCAACAATCATCTCATTCAAATAAGAATAAAAGGGTGCGACAATACAAAGAGACACAATATGATATTGAACTCACAAGAATTCTTCAATAATGAGACATAAGCATTAAATCTACAGTTCTAATTACAATATATATATTTAAAACCTTTTTCCAAAAACCAGAACCGAACCCTCTCGCTTCCTTTCAAAAGGAAGTTCCCCCCACTTATTAACATTCATAATCATGGTATTTATAGTAAATAAATCATTCCAACTTTTAGGAAACTAATCTTATCTATAAAATCAGTTTCTGATTTAATGCAAGAAATATGGAAATAATCACTCATCTTCCTCTAGAAATGTGGATCTACAAACAACTCATGATCCCTTAATAGGTGGATATAAAACCAACTCACCCATCCTTTATGTGTTGGCTCAAATTATTTAGGAGGAAGATAGATTTGATCCCCAAGTCGAATTGATGAGGTGGATGCTCCATTGACTGGGAATGTTTTTTGGAAACAAAAAATTGTGAAATATGGAAAATTCATCTTCAAAGATCCACTCATAGATCATAAATAGTTCCTTATTTCAAGAAATGACTCATGTAACACCTAATTGGGCTTGTTATGGAAAACCCACATTTTTTAGATTTTTGAATTTCCTCCTCATTTGGTATGAAATAGTGTCAAATGTTGGCCTCTAAAACAGTCACTTATAGAACTTCTGGTAGTGAATTTGAATTTTCGTGTATGGAGGTTGCTATCGAAAGTTCAAAAAAAAATTCCACCAATGCAAATTTCTTGTAGCTTTAAAAATATTCTATGTTTGGTATTTCGTGTGACACTTGGGCGTGCTTGTTGGATTTTTCATGTCTGGGATATATATGCAAGGGATATAAAATATTCAAGAACCTTTTAATTGGCATATGTTTCATATCATGCCAACGTGTAATGAATGACTATAGACATGTGAGCTCTTTCCCTTGGCATTCTTGAGACTTAGGCTCATATGCTTGTGTCATGTGTTGAAATTTGGTGGCGCATGTGGCTTGATGCAAATTGGATATTGGGATTACATCCCAATAGTTTTGATAAAAATAACAATACCTTTGCATAAAGTGAATTTAAAACCTCGATCGTTTACTAAACATCATTGAAACCAAACATTTACCTCACCGCGTTCATTTTCATAGCATGAGGGTTTAGCTACCGAAACTTAAAAAATTTTGAAGTGACTCCTTTTGAATTTTTGATAAATATGCCATCGAATGTTCAATACCTCATCAAATACAAAAGCCTTTGAATTTGCACTTAGCTTCTGGAAGACCAAAACTTTATGGGACATACTAACAACGAAAATTTTCATACTGCAAAATTAGGTACTAACACCTGGATCCAACTGGGGATAGTGTCCTCCCTACGAGGCACCAAGAGCTGCAAACTAGTGCCAAAACCATTTCATCCCCGCAACCTATTTTTCAACTATATTGAAAAAAAATCACTCTATGAGATGAAAAAAAATCATAACAATACCTTTCTCCATTGGGATATGGAGTCTTTATTCAACTAACCTATTGCACACCAATTCAAGATGAAAACCAAATTCTCGGAATGTGAGATTATTTATATACATACACCTAAGCTAATCAATTGAATCCTTATACTCATGTGAAATCACATTTCCAATGTAGCCAATCAAGTATTTGATTGAATGACTCAACTCCTGGTCTGTCTTAAAATATTGGAATAAACAGTGACATAAAAGGATGTAACTTAAAATGAAAATGGGGTTGATATTCATTCTGTAGAAGTGATATAAGATTCAGGCTAACCAAAACCCCCATGTAGACTTCTAAATCATAAAAATCACAAGAAAAATACTTTGATAGTAAGTGAATACCTCATTTTCTTCATAATTGAATTGTTTGTTTAAACTCTCTAATTTCACTATTTCATTGATGATGTCAATTTCTTCTTTCTGATATTTCAATGCAGAAAAAAACAGAGGAAAAAAATTACCTTCAATTTATTCATTGTTTTCCTCAAACTCTAGATCAGAGTTGTCACATGTTAGCTTACTGCTTTCATGAGGCTGTTTCAAATGGATACTTTCTAGTAAAGAAAATATTGTTGAGTTTTCTTATAACTCATCATCATCTTCAACATTTCCTTCCTGAGACTTTGTTTCATAATCATCATACATAGGATCACTTGTGAAAAAACTCTATGTGCGTTGATGTATAAATATGATCCTAAATAAATGTGGGATCATTGTCTTCTAAAGAATCAGATTCATAACTATCATATACAGGTTGTTATTTAAAATTTTCTGAATCTTGAAATTCAAAAAACTTTGTTTCATGATGTTTTTTTCAAGAATGGTTGCACATGGACATCCTGATCTTCATAAAAACTTGAAACAACAATTTGATTATGATTGAGGGAAACTAATTCATTATTAACATGCTAATACTCTTCTTAAATAAAAAATTCTTTAAAAGAATTCAAAGTAGAAAAATGATCATGTACCATCCCTACTTATTCAAAAGTTGACTGTATGTGATCTTTAATAAACAATTGACCTTCACCAGGATCTAGATCAATAAAATCTTCATCATGTTGACAACTCAAATCATCTTCAACATTAAAACTATAAGAGGCATCTAAACAATTGTCACGTGTATCTCCAACATTACTGACTGAGGATATTTTTTCATCAACTTCATCATTAAAATCCTCATGGAATTTATTTCTAGGGGATCTATCAA
>JASDQU010013417.1:110969-125277 GCA_032191745.1 Picea mariana | reverse complement strand
CATAGCCAAATAAAGGCACTGGGGTATAACTACAGATCTGAGTTTCAGTTGAAATAAGACAGGTAATAGGGCTGGTAAACAGAGTAAAGTGATTGGTGGTGGGCGGGGCATAAATAAAGAACTAAGGCACACAATTTGTTGTTCTTAGCACCTCACAGGGAAGTTCTATCCCCAGTTGGAGCCGATGTTAAATCCTAGTTTTACACCTCTTCCTTCTACTCCTCCATCAGCCCATCCATATGTCAACCTGGTTTTTTTCTTAGTTTGTTTTCAATAGTGTGTTGAGTCATTTTAATTTGTTCTCATCTTCTGTTTTTTTTTTGTCATTTCCTTTCTCTTTATAAGATTTATAAAAGTCTTGATTTGAAATGAATAAGGCACATAACCATGGTTATGCCACTTCTAGGTTGAAAACGAGTTCACTTAGGCCTTTGATGGAAAAGGAAATTGATTGCAAGAATGCACCTATTTTTGCAAACAACAGAAAACATGTTGTTTTGTTGGTTATCATGTTCAGAAAATATTTAAAATTTTGAATAAAGGTGTGTTGGCACCTCACATGCATTTGCATGTCCCTGAGAACTCAATTTTACATGGGTTACCACCAATTTAACCATCATTGTAGACTTCGTGCTAAGGGCCATGCAGGTTTGTGCCTTGAATTGTTATTATCACATGATTGTATGTAATAATTATTGTAGGTGGTAAAGGAACCTGAAATAATGCATACATTTGACCATCACTTCTAGTAGAAGCAACTAGGGTTTCTCCTAAACTTGGGTTTCCATCTAAAGCTTCCCAACAAGATAAAACGAAGACCACACCTAAAAAAGGGGGGAACCCGATCCAAAATGGCCAAATCAATTACTTCATTGCAAGAAGAAACCCCTCGAAGGCAGCTAAGGTCCTTAACAACAAAGAAGAAAGAGGAAAGGGAGTCAGGTTCCTGAAATTCCCACTAAACCTAACAAAATAACTAGGCTCACAAATCAATTAAGATTGATTTCCAAAGCACTATTTAATCCATCTTTAAAATACCAACAACCCATAATAATTGAGGATGAGGACACTGAAGGGGACATCTTTGGATTTGAAAATATGGAGGAAATGGCTATCCAAACATTGAAAGAGATGACAAGAGATAAAGAAAAGAATAAATACAATAAAGGAGAGACCTTAGGCATAAAGTATATTGCTTTAAAAGCAGAGTGCTCTGCAGATTTGGAGTTAGAAAAAAATGTAATGGACTTTGGTCCAAATACTGAGAAAGACTTCGATGACATACCCCATATGCAAAAATAATTCCTAAGAAGACTCCACATGAGGCTAAACCAGAGATCAAAGGAAAAATATTGAAAATGCAGGAATTTGTAACAAAGGAGGAACATGAGCTCAAGGGTGGATGCGGGGTAAAGACTTTGATCAAACCAAAGGTTGAAGCTGACAAAGATATAGATGACAGTCACCAGGTATAATTTTTGAAGCAGAAAATTCAAATTTTACAGCTGCAGAATCAGTATCATAAGTTGCAAAGAAAGTATCATAGGTCACAGAAGACAAATCAAAAGGCGTTGCCCAAATTTACTAAAAAAACTCTGTTTTTTTCTTGTTTTTGTCATTCTTGTTCGGCACGCCTCCCAAATAGATGGAGATGAATTTGTGAAAAAAAAGAGGTTTTTTTCGAGAAAAATACCATGCACAAAAAAATCTCTCATATTTTACACAGGTATCACAGTCTGAGAGAATCGAAGAGACCTTTGAGTTCATTTTTCCATAAATTCACCATGCTCTGTTTTTCTTGTTTTTGTCATTGTCTTCTAGCACACCTCCTGAACAGATGGAAATGATGTTTTTTAAACTAAAAGAGGTTTTTGTTGGGAACTGCCTCGTGCACAAAAACCTCTCTCATATTTTACACAAGTATCACGGTCTGAGAGAATAGAAAATACCTTTGAGGTCGTTTTTCCCAGAAATTCATCAAATTCTGGATTGGACTCTAGTTTTAAGGTACGTGGGCATCCATGCATAGTCAAATGCCAGCTACAACTTTTGAAGAATTTGTTATGGAGATATTTTACTTCAGTTATCAACAATGAGTTCCACTTGCACTAATAGAATTATGTTTTGGTTTAGTTAGAGGCATTGCTGCCACTTGTAATAAGTTGTTATATTTATCAATAAAAATAATGTTTTTTGTTAAATTCGAATTGATGAGGAGTATGAAATGACACATCAACACAACCCCACGTAGTTTGAAGAAATACTTACACATTATAATTAGGCAGTAACAATGAATTTGTATCTACGTGATCTGATTGAAATCTAAAGATTGAACTTCAAAGTGTATATCCTAGATAGGTAATTGAACCTCCTCTTGATGAGGATAAACAGATAGATTTTTTAAGGTAAAGAGGTTCAATGTTTGGGAGATCAAGCATCAAAATTTTGGTTGGGACTTGAAGCATAAGACTATTAAGTTTCCTACCTTGGTGAATATAATCTTTGGTGACATATTGCATTTTCTTCTCAAATCTTTCATGTGTTCTTAATCTTATCTAGATGCAAATTGAAAATGTATGCAATGTGTTGTTTCCCTTCCTTTCAGCTATTGTTTCAATGAACTGTTTATTTCTATGAAACCTGATTTCAACTATTGTCTTCAATAAATAGTTTATTTTAATACAACATTGTTTGTATGATTTGTGTCAAGATACATGTTTTAGATCTGAAATATTATTTCAAGTCTAAAATTTCATACAACAAGAAACAAATTGTATGATTGCTTGTATTTCCTTTGTTTAATTCTTCATATCTTTACCTACTCACCAAATTTTCATGCCACCAGCTAAGGGAAACCTTACAATGATATTGTTGAATATTACAACCAGATCTCGAGCGTTAAAAACCTATCTCTCATCTGACCAACAAACCTAATTCATTAGAACCAAACCATTCCAAAACTTGACGTGTCCTAACTCTTCCCTTTAGTAGTCAAGTGCAGAATTTAGGACCAACACCTTAATAGGTAGATCTAAAACCAAATAACCCATCCTTTATGTGTCAGATCAAATGATGTAGTAGGAGGATATATTTGTTCCCCAAGTTGAATTGATGAGGTGGATGCTCCATTGACTAGGCATTTTTCTAGGAAACAAAAATTTGTGAAATCTGGAAAAATCCTCTTCAAAGATAAACTCATAGATCATAAACCATTCCTTATTTCAAGAAACTTCTCATTTTGCACCTGATTGGGCCCATGTTGGAAAAACCCATGTTTTATATTTTTAAAATTCCTCCTCATTTGGTCATAAATCGCACCAAAAGTTTCCCTCTAAAATAGTCACATACAGAAATTTCGATAGCACATTTGAATTTTTGTGTATGGAGGTTGCTAATGAAATTTCTAAAACAGTTTCTAGCAATGTCAATTCCATGCGTCTTTAAAAATGTTATGTGTTTGGTATTTTGTTTAACACCTGGGCATGCTTGTTGGATTTTGCATGTCCGAGATTTATATGCAAGAGATATACAATATTCGAGCACTTTTTAATTGGCATATGTTTCATATCATTCCAATGTGTAATGCATTACTATAGACCTGTGAGCTCTTTCTCTTGGCATTCTTGACACTTAGGCTTGAGTTCTTGTGTGTTGTGTTAAAATTTGGTGGCGCATGTGGCTTGATACGAATTGGATATTGGGCTTACAACCCAATATTTTTTTATAAAAATAGCAATACCTTTGCATAAATTGAATTTCAAGCCTCAACCCTTTAGTAAACATTACTGAAACCAAACATTTCCCATAGTCCATTCATTTTCATATCATGAGGGTTTGGCTACCGAAACTTAAAACTTCCTGAAGTGAATCCTTTTGAATTTTTGATAAATTAGCTATCGGATGTCCAATACCTCATCAAAGACAAAACCTTTTGAATCTGCACTTAGCTTTTGGAAGACCAAAACTTTCTAGGACACATTGACAACGAAATTATTGATACTTCAAAATTAGATACTAACACCTGGATCCAATTGGGGATGGTGTCCTCTCTACGAGGCACCAAGAACTGCAGACTAGTTCCAAATCTATTTCATCCCTACAACCTATTTTGCAAGCATACTGAAAACAATCCAATTTGCAGGCTGAAAATAAATCATAACAATGCCTTTCTCCATTGGGATATGGAGTCTTTATTCAACTAATCTATTGCACACCAAATCAAGTTGAAAACTAAATGCTCGAAGTGTGAGCTTATTTATATACATACACCTAAGCTAATCAATTGAATCCTTCTACTCATGTGAAATCACATTTCCAATGTAACCAATCAAGTATTTGATTGAATGATTGAACTCTTGGTTTGTCTTGAAATATTGGAATAAACAATGGCATAAAAGGATGTAACTTAAAATGCAGTTGGAGATGATATTCATTATGTAGAAGTGATACAAGATTCGAGCTAACCAAAATCTCCATGTAGACTACCACCAGATCATAAAAATCACAAGAAAAAACACTTTGATAGTAAGTGAATACCTCATTTTATGGTTCATAATTGAATTTCCTTTGTAAACTCTTTGATTTTACTATTTCATTGATTATTCCAATTTCTTCCTTTTGAGATTTCAATGAAAGGAAAAATAGAGGAAAACAATTACCTTCAATTTCTTCACTGTTTTCCTCAAACTCTGGATCATAGTTGTCATATATTATCTTACTATTTTCATGAGGTTGTTTCAAATGGATACTTTCCGGTAAATAAAATATTGTTGACTTTTCCTGTAACTCATCATCATCTTCAACATTTCCTTCCCGAGACTCTGTTTCATAATCATCATACATAGGATCACTGTTGAAAAGATTATGTGTGCTAATGTAGAACTTTGATCCTCAATAAATATGGGCTCACTATTTTCTAAATAATCAAATTCATAACTATCATATACAGGTTTTTCTTTAAAATTTTCTAATCTTGAAATTTAGAAACCTCTTCTTCATGATGTTTTTTCAAGAATGGTTGCACATGGACATCTTGATCTTCATAAAAAATTGAAACAACAACTGCATTATGATTCAAGGAAACTAATTCATTATTAACCCGTTTATATTCTTCTTGAATAAATAATTCTTTAAAAGAATTAAAAGTAGCAAAATGATCATTTACTATCCCTACTTATTCAAAAAAAATTATATGTGTTCTTTAATAAACAATTGACCTTCACCAAGATCTAGATCAACAAAATCTTCATCATGTTGATAACTCAAATCATCTTCAACATTAAAACTATAAGAGGCATCTCAACAATTGTAACATGTATCTCCAACATTACTGACTGAGGATATTTTTCATCAACTTCATCACTAAAATCCTCTTGGCCTCTATTACTAAGGGATATTTCAAATTCCATATGTTCACAACAATGTTCTAATAGAAGCTCAACATGGTAGATCCTTTTGCAATAATTATGAAAACATGTATGAAATTATTTTAGTGAAGGAATGCTAGAAGAAAGTAAATACATGTACCATTGTCGAGCATCTCCCCCAAGAGAATACATGAACATCTTCATTAATACGTCCTCATGAAGAACACCCAGATGAAGCATGTATTCATAAAAATCAAGAAAGTTCTTTGCCAAATTATCATTCTTACCTTATCTAAATCTGGGGAGACAATCTCCCCACTCATCCATAGTAGGAAAATCATTTGGAAAGACATGAAAAAAAAAATCAAATGGAGAAAACCTCGCAGCTATTATAGCCTCCATTTGATTATCAAATGATTTTGAAATTCTAGAACAATGGAGTTTCCAATGGATTCTTCAGTCATAGAGTCACCAGGTGAATTATCTATAATGAAATTATGTGTCTAATTCTTGTTCACCATTAAGAAATAGAACTATACTTTGTCGTACACCCAGGAAAATATAAATTCTTGACTTTGCTCCTCGACAATGGTACCAAAAGATGTTAGCACTAGACATTTCTCTTGAATGAAAAAGAGAATGCCTAGCACATCTTGAATAGAAATTGATAATGCTTTGTAGGTCGGTAGATCAGGTTAAATAAGGTTGGAATTTCAAATCAAAGACAACTCTCAAACTCATACTCTATATCCATGGATTGAAGGGAAATGAACCATAGATGATTTTAGGGGCTAAATTTCACAAATGGGATAATTTTCCACGGTTTTTCCCAAAAAAAGACTCGCCAATTTCCATTGTTTCTAAAAATGACTTGCCCAAATCCCATAGAATAAAATTATTTTACCTTAAAAATCACCAAAATTTTATAGAAACTATATAAAATCCTTAGAAAATTGAATACCTTTACAAAACTATAGCCAAACATTTTACATTTTGCATATTAAGGACTAGTAAGATTAGCCCATGTTTCTACATTTTAATATAAATTTCTATCCTTAAAATTATCCCTGAAATGAACTCAATATTCAGAAATTTTGAATCAAAGAGTGAAAGAGGGAGGAAAGAAGAAACACATATGTGAATATATCAACCTCACAAGATGTTTAATTAACATTCACAAGTCTGAATATTCAATAACTAGAAATGCTTTCCAATTATGAATATAAATACTTGAATGAAACTTATGAAGTATAGGGAATCACAACAATGTTGTATTGTTCATGAATCTATAAATCATGGACCATTAATGTATTCTACATCAACAATCATCTCATTCAAATAAGAATAAAAGGGTGCGACAATACAAAGAGACACAATATGATATTGAACTCACAAGAATTCTTCAATAATGAGACATAAGCATTAAATCTACAGTTCTAATTACAATATATATATTTAAAACCTTTTTCCAAAAACCAGAACCGAACCCTCTCGCTTCCTTTCAAAAGGAAGTTCCCCCCACTTATTAACATTCATAATCATGGTATTTATAGTAAATAAATCATTCCAACTTTTAGGAAACTAATCTTATCTATAAAATCAGTTTCTGATTTAATGCAAGAAATATGGAAATAATCACTCATCTTCCTCTAGAAATGTGGATCTACAAACAACTCATGATCCCTTAATAGGTGGATATAAAACCAACTCACCCATCCTTTATGTGTTGGCTCAAATTATTTAGGAGGAAGATAGATTTGATCCCCAAGTCGAATTGATGAGGTGGATGCTCCATTGACTGGGAATGTTTTTTGGAAACAAAAAATTGTGAAATATGGAAAATTCATCTTCAAAGATCCACTCATAGATCATAAATAGTTCCTTATTTCAAGAAATGACTCATGTAACACCTAATTGGGCTTGTTATGGAAAACCCACATTTTTTAGATTTTTGAATTTCCTCCTCATTTGGTATGAAATAGTGTCAAATGTTGGCCTCTAAAACAGTCACTTATAGAACTTCTGGTAGTGAATTTGAATTTTCGTGTATGGAGGTTGCTATCGAAAGTTCAAAAAAAAATTCCACCAATGCAAATTTCTTGTAGCTTTAAAAATATTCTATGTTTGGTATTTCGTGTGACACTTGGGCGTGCTTGTTGGATTTTTCATGTCTGGGATATATATGCAAGGGATATAAAATATTCAAGAACCTTTTAATTGGCATATGTTTCATATCATGCCAACGTGTAATGAATGACTATAGACATGTGAGCTCTTTCCCTTGGCATTCTTGAGACTTAGGCTCATATGCTTGTGTCATGTGTTGAAATTTGGTGGCGCATGTGGCTTGATGCAAATTGGATATTGGGATTACATCCCAATAGTTTTGATAAAAATAACAATACCTTTGCATAAAGTGAATTTAAAACCTCGATCGTTTACTAAACATCATTGAAACCAAACATTTACCTCACCGCGTTCATTTTCATAGCATGAGGGTTTAGCTACCGAAACTTAAAAAATTTTGAAGTGACTCCTTTTGAATTTTTGATAAATATGCCATCGAATGTTCAATACCTCATCAAATACAAAAGCCTTTGAATTTGCACTTAGCTTCTGGAAGACCAAAACTTTATGGGACATACTAACAACGAAAATTTTCATACTGCAAAATTAGGTACTAACACCTGGATCCAACTGGGGATAGTGTCCTCCCTACGAGGCACCAAGAGCTGCAAACTAGTGCCAAAACCATTTCATCCCCGCAACCTATTTTTCAACTATATTGAAAAAAAATCACTCTATGAGATGAAAAAAAATCATAACAATACCTTTCTCCATTGGGATATGGAGTCTTTATTCAACTAACCTATTGCACACCAATTCAAGATGAAAACCAAATTCTCGGAATGTGAGATTATTTATATACATACACCTAAGCTAATCAATTGAATCCTTATACTCATGTGAAATCACATTTCCAATGTAGCCAATCAAGTATTTGATTGAATGACTCAACTCCTGGTCTGTCTTAAAATATTGGAATAAACAGTGACATAAAAGGATGTAACTTAAAATGAAAATGGGGTTGATATTCATTCTGTAGAAGTGATATAAGATTCAGGCTAACCAAAACCCCCATGTAGACTTCTAAATCATAAAAATCACAAGAAAAATACTTTGATAGTAAGTGAATACCTCATTTTCTTCATAATTGAATTGTTTGTTTAAACTCTCTAATTTCACTATTTCATTGATGATGTCAATTTCTTCTTTCTGATATTTCAATGCAGAAAAAAACAGAGGAAAAAAATTACCTTCAATTTATTCATTGTTTTCCTCAAACTCTAGATCAGAGTTGTCACATGTTAGCTTACTGCTTTCATGAGGCTGTTTCAAATGGATACTTTCTAGTAAAGAAAATATTGTTGAGTTTTCTTATAACTCATCATCATCTTCAACATTTCCTTCCTGAGACTTTGTTTCATAATCATCATACATAGGATCACTTGTGAAAAAACTCTATGTGCGTTGATGTATAAATATGATCCTAAATAAATGTGGGATCATTGTCTTCTAAAGAATCAGATTCATAACTATCATATACAGGTTGTTATTTAAAATTTTCTGAATCTTGAAATTCAAAAAACTTTGTTTCATGATGTTTTTTTCAAGAATGGTTGCACATGGACATCCTGATCTTCATAAAAACTTGAAACAACAATTTGATTATGATTGAGGGAAACTAATTCATTATTAACATGCTAATACTCTTCTTAAATAAAAAATTCTTTAAAAGAATTCAAAGTAGAAAAATGATCATGTACCATCCCTACTTATTCAAAAGTTGACTGTATGTGATCTTTAATAAACAATTGACCTTCACCAGGATCTAGATCAATAAAATCTTCATCATGTTGACAACTCAAATCATCTTCAACATTAAAACTATAAGAGGCATCTAAACAATTGTCACGTGTATCTCCAACATTACTGACTGAGGATATTTTTTCATCAACTTCATCATTAAAATCCTCATGGAATTTATTTCTAGGGGATCTATCAAATTCCATATGCTCGCAACAATTTTCTAATAGAAGCTCAGCATGGTAGGTCCTTTTGCAATAACTATGAAAACATGTATGAAATTCTTTTAGTGAAGAAATGCTAGAAGAAGGTAAATACCTATACCATTGTCAGGGAGCTCCCTCAAGATAATACATGAACATCTTCATTAATACATCCTCATGAAAAACACCTAGATGAATCATGTATTCATAAAAATCAAGCAAGTGCTTTTCCAGATTGTTATTCTTACCTTCTCTGAATCTGGGGAGACAATATCCCCACTTATCCATAGTAGGAACAACATTTGGAAAGCCATGAATAGTAGAAAAATAAAATGGATAAAACCTCACAACTATTATAGCCTCCATTTGAGTATCAAATGATTTTGACATTCTGGAATAGTTGAGTCGACAGTGGATTCTGCAGTCATGGAGTTTCCAAGTGAATGATCTCTAGTCAAATTTTGTGTCTAATTATTGTTCACCATCAAGAAATATAACTCTACATTGTCATACACCTAGGGAAAGATAACTTCATGACTTTTCTCCCTGATAATGGCGCCAAAAGATGTTAGCTCTAGAGATTTCTCTTGACTGCAAAAGAGAATGCCTAGCACATCTTGAATAGAAATTGATAATTCTTTGTAGGTTGGTAGATCGGGTTAACTGAGGTTGGAATTTCTAATAAAGAAAAACTCTTAGAATCATACACTACATCCATGGATTGAAGGAAAATGAGATGAATATTTAGACATTTTGAATCAAAGAGTGAAAGAGGGAGGAAAGAAGAAACAAAGATATGAATATATAAATCTCACAAGTTGTTTACTTAATACATTCACAAGTCTGAATATTCAACAACTAAAAATGATTTCCAATTATGAATATAAATACTTGAATGAAACTTATGAAGTATAGGCAATCACATCAAGGATTTATTGTTCAGGAATCTATAAATCATGGACCATTAATGTATTCTACATCAACAATCATCTCATTCAAATAAGAATAAAAGGGTCTGACAATATAAGGAGATATAATCTGATATTGAACTCACATGAAGATTCTTCAATAATGAGACATAAGCATTAAATCTGCAATTCTGAATACAACATATATCTTTAAAACTTGTTACCAAAAACTAGAACCGAACCCTCTCACTTCCTTTCAAAAGGAAGATCCCCCCACTTCTTAACATTCATAATCATAGTATTTATAGAAAATAAATCATTCCAAATTCTAAGAAACTAATCTTATCTATAAAATCAATTTCTGATTTAATGCAAGAAATATGGAAATAATCACTCCTCCGCCTCTAGAAATGTGGATCTACAACCAACTCATGATCCCTTAATAGGTGGATCTAAAACCAACTCACCCATCCTTTATGTGTTGGCTCAAATGATCTAGGATGAGGATAGATTTTATCCCCAAGTTGAATTGATGAGGTGGATGCTCCATTGAATGGGCATTTTTCTAGGAAACGGACATTTGCAAAATCTTGAAAAACCTCTTAAAAGATCCACTCATAGATCATAAACCGTTCATTATTTTTGGAAAGAGCTCATGTTGAACCTAATTGGGCCTATGCTATAGAAAACCCATGTTTTATATTTTTTAAATCCCTCCTCATTTTGGTTAGAAATCACACTAGATGTGGGCCTCTAAAAAATCGTGTACAAAATTTCTAATAGCACATTTGAATTTTCATGTATGGAGGTCGCTACCAAAAGTTCTAAAATAGTTTTTGGCAACACCAATTTATCATAGCTTTAAAAATATTATGCGTTTGGTATTTTGTGTGACATGTGGGTGTGCTTGTTGGATTTTGCATGTCTGGGATATACATGCAAGAGATATACAATATTCGAGCACTTTTTAATTGGCATATGTTTCATATCATGCCAACGTGTAATGCATTACTATAGACCCGTGAGCTCTTTCCCTTGGAACCCTTGACACTTAGGCTCAGGTGCTTGTGTGATGTGTTGAAATTTGGCGGTGCATGTGGCTTGATGAAAATTGGAGATCGGGCTTACAGCCCAATATTTTTTATAAAAATAGCAATATATCTGCATAAAGTGAATTTCAAACCTCGACCCTTTAGTAAACATTACTAAAACCAAGAATTTCCCACATCATATTCATTTGCAAAGCATGAGGGTTTAGCTATCGAAACTTAAAACTTCCTGAAGCGACTCCTTTTGAATTTTTGATAAATATTCTATCAGATGTTCAATACCTCATCAAAGAAAAAACCCTTTGAATATGCACTTAGCTTCTGGAAGACTGAAACTTTCTGGGACATAATGATAGAGAAAATTTTGATACTACAAAATTAGGTACTAACAAGACCATTTTAAGTTGCAACCTCAAAACCCTAGTGGAAAAGGAGATCCATTGAATATGGATATATTCACCCCACTCATCGAGGAATATTCAGGTTTTAAGTTGCATCCTCTAAACCCCAGTGGAAAAAAGGAGATCAATTGACTATTATTTCATGGTGTGATTATCTCTTTGTGTGTCTTCTCATTTTTAGTGGCCATGAGAGAAAAAAAATGAAGTTAAGTTCAATAGAGAAATGTTAGGAGAAACAGTATTCCAATGTCACCCAAGGCTACCATAGAGTGTCCAATAGTTGTTTTAATTCATATGGAGGAAGAGAAGCCCCCAATAGTGGCTTCAACAAATTTAATTGAGGTTTCTAATGCACACCTTGTGGTTGTTGACGTGTTTGATGAATTGGAAATTATTCTACCAATGCCAACCTGCTGTGGAAAACAACAACTCCTCTTAAATTTTTATAAAATTAAAAGGGCCCCCATTTGATTTTGTTATGGATTTTCCCTTTATCTTTGATTGGTTTGGCTTTGTTATTTAAGTTTCAATATAACCATGTAAATATTTTTCCATTTAGGTGATTGGATTGGTTTTCACTGTACATTATTATATCACATCAACTTGATTAATTATTGAAAGTAGTTTTAATGTGAATTCCTAACATTCACTTTGATTCGAAACATAATTATGAGGAATATTTTTATATCATTCAATTATTAACATATGATTCTAAAATATGGTTTGACTACATGGAATCTAGTCTTGTTCTTAATCACAATTACTATTAAGATTTTTAAGCTTAGGTGTTTGAATTTTATTTTGAGTAAAATGGACTCTCTATATTTAATATACCCCATATCCATTTTGTCTCTTGGAAATATAAACATCTTAGCCATATCATCTAACACTTACCTTAAAATTATATTTTCATTATGAGTCAATGTTGTGATTTCAATTGGTTGATTTAAATTTTCCAACAATTGAATGATTATTAAATCTTATGGCGTTAATTTCCTCAAATTTGCAAAATATCCCCAAATCCCAAAATATAATTTCCAGTTTGGTATGCAGTTATGCTTATTTAGAAGGTGTGATATGAATTTGATTTGATTCTATTAATTCATTTTTCTTAACTAAGAGTTGAATATTTGTAGCTATTTTTTTTAATAAATATTGGTTATTAATTTGATTTGTTTTTCTTACAAGTGTCCATTACAAAAAGATGCAACTGAACTTGAGTTTCCAAATGTGCCAAAATAATCCATTCAGTTGGAATTCTTCATCTCCACACGGCACAATGCTTGGGCAAGGAAAAATTGAGAATTCTCATTAGTTCACACGAGATGAAATTACAGCTTCAATTTCAAGCAAACGGCAAGGAATCTCACGAAATGAACGAAAACCCTCTTGTAGAACAAGCCGATTTACCTTTCAATTGGGTCATTTTCTCAGAAATTGAATCGTTTGGGAGAAATCTTATCTCATTGAAACATAATTTCTCATATTTGATGTTGCGGCCAATCTTCAAGAGACAAACTTCCATCTTGGTTTTCGAGAAAACGGTGAGGAATCTCACAAAATGAAAGAAAACTCACTTGCAGAACATGTCAATTTACCTCCTACCTAATTCATTTCCTAAAAAATGGAAAGATATGAGAGATATTCTCAATTATTCAAAAGGAAACTTTTAAGAAATCCTATAGTGACCAGTTTCTAAATTTTTCATCAATATGTATGGTTTCACTCAGCATAGACAAAATTAGGCACATGATTTTGGATCTAGAAGGATTATTATAATGTTTAAATATCAAATCTTGAGAGCCTAAAAAGAGGTTGGTGGATGAAATAATGGAAAAATGATGGTTTTAGGCAAGGAGAGACTTGTGCTATCACAATATCTTTCTTGAAATCTTTTGTATTTTGAGTTTGAAGTCAATTATAGAATTGGTGCACTATTGTCAAGTTTTTTGTAAACTGATAGAAGACTCTCAAATATTTTGTTTATATTTAGAATTTGATACTATTATCATGTCTTGAATTTAATAAAATACTTTCCATTTGAAAATTTTCATTCTTTATGAGTATGAGTTTGTATACTGTGCATTGTTGTTAGTTATGCAAGCTTATGTTTATTTAAAATCATCGATAAGATATCTTTCATGATTGGTCTGAATTTGACAAATTGAATTATTGAATATGAGTATATATATTTGTTGTTTCTTAATAATTGTTTAATAGGTTCATTACGGGTATGTATTTTCTTTAATCATTGTCTTTCTATGTGAATAGTTTCCTAGCTAGATAACTTTATTATCTCATGTTCAATATATTTTAATCCTCCATATTGAGTGTGAGTATACATATTTGATCTTTCTTTAGTAACTATTCACTGAGTTAAGATTGATGTGTATTTGTTTTAATTGTTATTAGGTTATATGAAATACTTCTATAGTTTAATAACTTACTTTTATATGATGTTCAAGTTTCTGTTATTCTTCTTGCTCCTAACTAAGACATCATGAATTACTTCTA